>BPLR01002948.1:0-81682 GCA_021605095.1 Caerostris extrusa
CCATTACGTATTGCTACCAAATATGGTGGATTTTTATATAAAAATATCCTTAAAGTGTCAATTACGCATTGCAGAAATATAAAAAAAAAAAAACTACGTAAAATTAGTTGCAGATTGCAATATGTTATTAAGGAAAATCACAAGCACAAAAATATAGTAAATGTTGTTAATACATAAAAGCTATACCCAAATTACTACACAACTTAAAACTAAAAAAAAACTATTGTCATATTATTTTACTTATTAATGTAAAAACAATATGAATTATACCTATAATATGTGTGTTAAAGTTTTTATTTTCTTCAACCTAAAATAGCTCTATTTCTCGCAATTAATTACTGTACTACAGAGATAGCCTTTTCTTAAACATAGCACATACGGTAAAAATGTCAGACTTTATCATAATTGTAAAAATACAAATATGCCTTAATAGAAAGCAATGCTGTTTACACCAAAAACAAATATATATACATATATATATATGGGGCTTATTAATATTTATAGCAAGGAACAATCACCTTAAATATTATGCCATGAAATAGTTCTTTGAAATTAATTTAACAATATAAAGCATTTTAACTTTCCAAACTTACTTTCTGAAAATTATTCAGGAGCCAGAGTTATACTACTCTTGGCCAATTCTACCTAATAAGGACTCGCTATACTATAAATTGCAATAAAAAATTGCGATCCCTAGTTTCCTGTGACGTCTTGTATAAAACCACATATTAGTTAATGCAAGGCCCTTCGGAAGTAAACCACTTTTGTCAGCCGGTTTAAAGAAATAAATTAAATATCACAATATATCTCAACATCTTCGCATCATCACAAATAATTTTTTGAGAAATACTTTTTTACAGTCAAATCAAAATATGAGTTTGGTACCACACTTACACCATAATCACAAATCGAATGTCTACTCCACTTCACAAAGGCGTCTTGCGATTTGGTGCTCATCCCAAAGAACAGATCGCCCTATTAAATCTGAATGAGCCCATCACACAAAACCAAGTAGTCAGAGGTCCTTAGGGAAAGAAATGAGTCTTTACAAAAATCTAGCCAGCATTTTTCCATTACTGCCTAGCCTAAGCATGGAAACAGCGGAAGAGCTGCCACCTTGGGCAGTGCCCATCCTTCCACCAGCTTCCATACTAATGAAAAGAAGACATAATGGGGAGGGGGTCTTTTAAAGAAGGAAGAATATTGCCGAGTCATCTTTGACCTTAATTCGCTCCATTTGTTGTCGTGAAACTAACCTCCAAATTTAGCCCATTAGTCACCACCGTCGCCCGGTCTCCACCAGAGAGAAGGGCATTTTCGTGATTGAAAAAGTGTGATGCAGGGTAGTGCTTTTCCATGTAAAGAAAATGGCCCCTTTTCTTCTTGTGGAGTCAGAAGTACCACATTCCTCATGACATAGCTACCGCATGACCTCCATGTATTTTGTATCCTATCTGGAAGTGAAAATTTGTGTCGTGTCTTGTTCGGGAGGTTTTAAAGGAGTCAATTCCAATTCCAAAGATTAAACTCTCAGTGAATCGAAGTTTCTCATCAATTACGTAAAGAAGTGTAGGAATAGTAGAACATGGCACTTTATATATAAATGTTTTAAAGCGTCAATTACGCCTGTAAAAATATAAAAATGTTGCGAATTAGTTACAGTTGAAATTCGGCAAAATGTTGGGCCTCGCCAAATCAATCAATTAAACGAAAAGTATATGGTAAATGAAGACATTTAAGCATATAATTTAACTATTTTTGCAGAGAGAACAATTACATTTGGAAATACTACGTCATGAAATAAAATTGAAATGATTTAACAATATAAAAACAGCACCTTTTAAGAAAAATTGAACGCTTTATTTATTGAGTGTTATATATCGTATCGTAATGTATATTGATATTTTAATATAGAGTATTGTTTATTTTCTTCAGAAAAAGTACACAAATATTTATAAGCATGTAAACTAACATTTTATAAAAAAGAACTTCATCACCTTTTTGGATCCATAGGCCATGAAACAGTATTCCAAAAGATGATTGTTCAAGGCTATTAAATAGTGCTTTTGAAATGATTTAACAATATAAAATGTTTTTAAATTTTTAAACTCGATTTTGAAAATTATTCAGAGATGAGTTATACTACTGCGGCCAATTAATTTCCTTTATCGGGACCTACTTATAGTATACAAATTGCAATAAAATCATTTGACCTCCTCAGTTTCTTGACTTAGCAAAATCAAACAATATTTATTGCAAGCCTGTAGTGAACCATATTATAAAAACACTTTCTAAACAATTTCTAGCTATATATATTTAATATATTTGCATTATTATAAACATTCCTTGAGATATTACTTTATTTTTACAAGAATAAAACTCAAACCCAAATAGCGACGTTCTTTTACCAAAAACTTACGCCATAGTTCTCTAGTCGAATGTCTACTCCACTTACGTAAAGTGCCGGCTAGCGATTGCAAACATTGCCGCAAAGAACAGACGCCCTATTAAATCTGAATGAACTGCAGCACACAAACCAAGAATAGAGAGTCCTTAGGGAAAGAATGGGGTCTTACAAAACTCAGCCAGCATTTTTCCAATACCGCTCATTTGCTCCAGCGGCAAACAGCGAAGAGTGTCATTTGGGCAGTGTCTGCCCTTCCACCAGTGGACATTAATGAAAAGAAGACAGTTGGGGGGCGTCTTTAAAGAAGAGGGAAGTATATTTTGCCGAGTCATCTTTTGACTTTAATCTTCGCCCATTTGTTCGTCGAAATAACCTCGAAATTTAGCCCATTAGTCACCATCATGTCCTGGGTTCTAATTAGAGAGATGGGACATTTTCGTGATTGAAAAAGTGACGATGCAGAGTGCTTTTCCATCAAGAAAATGGCCCCTTTTCTTTCAAGGAGTTAGAAGTACATTCCTCATGACATTATTAACGATCCCTTCCATGTATTTTGTATCTCATTTGAAGTGAAAAATTTGTGTCGTGAGAGGTTTTAATGAGTCAATTCACTCTAAAGATTAAATTGTCAGTGAATCGAAATTTCTCAACAATTAAATAAAAAATAGTATTGAATATTAGAACAAATATGGGGATTTTTTGATAAAATGTTTTACGCGCTGTTAAATGTAAAATAAACATCACAAATTTAGCTGCAGATGGTAATACACAGATTATATTACCAAATCAATTAGACGAAAAATAAACATATGGTAAATTTAGTTAAATATAAGAGTTGTGTCCAAATTGTTTACACAGTATTAAATATAAAAGCATGGCAAAGTTATTTACACAATATAAAATATAAATAATCATGGCCAAATTTTTTATACAATGCGATATTTAAAAAAACCTTTGGCCAAATTAGTTACTCATTGTGAAATATAAAAAAAATTCATGGCGAAATTAGTTGTGCATTAATTGCCACAGTTAAAACATAGTTAACTTCTAAGTATGTTTTAATTAACATTTAAAAAATCAACTGTACATATTCTTATGATTTGTGAAATCGTGGTATTTATACGGCTTTGTTATTCGAGATAGCATATAATAATTTTTTTTTTTTTTTTATTGTTTATATATTTTTAATGTAACAAATGCAAAAAAAAAAAAAATTTTAAATTTGTGATTAAAATGTTTCAAAAATAATCCTAAAAAAATAATTTCCTTAATTTAAAAATGTTTGAAAATTTCCTTAAATTTAACTGCAATTCTAAATAAAAACTGAGTTAAGTTTTGAGTATTATGAATTGATGTTATAATTTAAAGTTGTAAGTATTCTAAAAATTAAATTTTGCATAAGAATTTTATTCGAATATAAATTTAAGTACATAATTTAAAATAATGTATTGACATTTGTAGTTCATATGCTGCTTTTTATGTATTTATTTTAATTTGAAACTATTGGCTTAGTTGATAATTAAGTCAAAAATGATGAAATGGAAAGGTAATATTAACAATCATTGTGTTCTGTGAAATTTAAAGGGCAGATATTTATGTTGAGTTCTTCAATAAATTATTAAGTAATTTAAAACAATTTTAAAATGTCAATAAATTTATATTTGTATGTCATTTTGAAAAGTATTATGTCCAGTTTTCATTATCATTTAAATATAGTGATACATTAAACATTTTCACAAATTTTATTATCTAAAAGATAATAGCTTAGTTAAATAACATAAATATGTTATTTAACTAAGTTTATGTAACGATGTGTTCTTATCATTAATCTCAACACTTCATTCCTGCGTTCATATAATTATTGTACATATTTTATTTAATACATATTAATTATCGTTACAAAATAACTAACATAATAATTATGCACAATAGTTTATTATTAATATAAAAAGATGTAATTATTCATTGTAACATAAAATCGATTATCTTTTGTCAAAAATGCGGCGTTTAATAATCCTCATAGTTCCACACCTTAATTAAATTTACAATGAGCTGATGTTACGAGAATTTATAATTCAACTCATAAAGGAAAAAAATGATTATATATTTCATTTTACAATATTTGTTATCTTAAATGTGTAGACTAATATATTATTATTATGTATAGACATATCATACATCAATTATTAGAAAAGTATAATATTAGGTTTGCTTATTTCAGCAAACCGGCATGTTATATAAATCTTTTGTTTCTGAATAATTTAAATTTAACATTCATATGTTACAAGAGACTTTAAAATTAATTGTATTTTCAGAATATATTTACGGAAGGCCTTTTAAATATTGAATATATTTTACAATTATTGGATTACTATATATAAAACAAGAAAAAATTATTTAAGACAAAAACCCTCAGCTAACAACAACTCTATTATTTGTTGTCGCCGTATCCTTCATGGAAGAAGGCAGCTTCTGTTGTGATGGAACACCTGTAGGTAGAATCTGACTTTGGCTTTCGTGTTACTGAAGAAAAGGACAGTGCTTTCCGAGATTGCTTTTATGGGGAACTACTATTTGCGTATCGCATGCGGAAAACCGGAAAACTCCCATCAGGTAAGTCCGACTCACGTGACAAGAGGCTGAACATCACAAAATCTATCGAGTCTTTTCTTTTTTAATACAGTATCTACAACAAAAACCGCCAGCGGATGGAACCTACTTCCTAATGGTCACCAGGGGCGCACATTGTCAATGAGCCATGAGTAGGGCGTTATTGTTTGACTCTAAGAAATTTAAAAAGATTTTAAAATATCATTACATTTATAGCCAGAAAACCTTTTTTTCAAAAGGACATAAATCTTGATTTCATTATCATTTATATATTACCGAAATATTAAGCATTTCTATTTTTTATTATCTACATCAAGTTCATAAACGTCTTATTTAACTTAATTTATGTAAAGGTATCATTAATCCCAACGTTTCATGCTTATGTTCATATATAATTATTTTAATACATATAATTATTTACAAAATAACTAAAATGATAATTAAGCACGATATTGTCTATTATTCATATAAAAGATGTAATTAATCATTGTGACATAATATGATTATATTTGCCAAAAATGCGGCTTACATCAATTCTTATAGTACTATACATTAATTAAAAACTACAGTGAGTAGATCTTGAGAAATTTTAATTCAACTCATAACGGAAAAAAGTGATTATATACTTTATATTTCAATATTAATTAATCTTAAATGTGTAGACTAATATATTATTATATATGGACATATCATATTATTAGACTAGTATAATATTAGATTTGTTTATTTATATATTATTAATTATTATATAAATATTATGTTTCTGAATTATTTAAATTTAACCTTCATATTTTATTACAAGAGACTTCAAAATTCAATGTAGTTTCCGAATATATTTATGAAAACCTTTTAAATATTGAATATAATTTAGAATTATTTGAAATATTTATAATCGTTACCTATAACAATACACTAATGTATATTATACACACAAATATAATAATTATAAGTATAATAAAAACTATTTAAGAAAAATCAAAATAATGGAGTTGTTGTTGTGTTATTGTCGTCGTAAGGAAAGTTTGGTTTCATTTGTTTTTTTTTTTTTATTTTTGTCGCTCTACGATCCTCTTTTGCGTACTTTAGGTTAAATAGACCGGCACCTACTGTTTAACAGGGATTCGAACCACCAACGAACATCCATGCCACCGCCAGGATTCGAACCTTGCCTGTGGTACCAACGACCAGAGCGCGCTAGCCAATTGACCATCAGGCAGTCGTTCATGGAAGGAGAGAATAAGGGGCAGCTTCTGTTGTGATGGAGCATCGTAGGTAGAAGACGGACATGGCTTCATGATACTGAAGAAAAAGCAGTGTCTTACGGGAGGACTTTAGGGGGAGTTACACCAAATTTTCGTATCTCATGGAGAGAAATGAAATTAGTCTCATTAACGAGACAAAAATGCTGAACTGCTGAACATCACTAACGCCATCGAGCCCCACTCGTTGTTTGAAACAGTGTCTACAACAAAACCTCCAATGGACTGAACTTCCGCCCTAATGCTCACCAGCGACGCACGTTGTCAACTGAGTCATTTTTACTTTAAGCAATTTAAAAACGATTTTAAAATGTGATTAAATATATAGTTATAAAACCTTTTTCTCAAAAAGGCATACATCTTGTTTTCATTATTTAAATAATAGTAATATATTAAATATTTCTTTATTTATTTTACCATCTAAAGCAAATTCATAAATGTCTTATATAACTAAGTTTATATAAAAGTTGCGTTCGTCACATAATCTCAACACTCCGTGCTTATGTTCATATAATTAATGTACATACTTTATTTAATACATACAATTATCGTTACAAAAATAACTAACATAATAATTATGCGCAATATTGTCTATTATTTATATAAAAGATGCAATTAATCATTGTGACATAAAATTGATTATCTTTTGCCAAAAAATGCGGCGTGTAATAATTCTCAGATTTCTATATTACATAATTAAATTTACTATGAGCTGCTGTTTTGAAAATTATTCAACTCATAATGGAAAACAAGTGATTATATACTTTTTTAAATTACAATTTTAGTTTATCTTAAATGAATAGACTAGTATTATTAATATATTATGTACATTATTAGATTTGTTTATTTCAACAAACCGGAATATTATATAAATTACTATAAATTTTATATTTCTGAATTATTTGAATTTAACGTTCGTATCTTATTACAGAGACCATTTTAGTATTTTAATATATTATGAATAGCATTTTAAATATTGAATATAATTTACAGTTACTTTAAATATTTATAATCCTTACCAATAACAATTACACTACATATATATAATATAGATATGTATAAAAAAAAATCTAAAATCTAAAATTTTATCTCAAAGCCATATTATAATGAAATGGTAATTCTAAAGGAAAATCTGTTTTGGTTTTTATTAAAGGAAATAAGTATATTTTTCTCAGACTATTGAAGCGCAATTTAAACAAAGAGATTTTTATTTTAAATAAATTATAAACATATTTGAAACGTTAATTTATTTAAAGTTAATTAGAGTAAATTAACATATTATTATTGCAACAAAATTATGCAACATTACATAGATTTTTTTATTATATAAATTATTATTTACATAAATTTTTGCAATATGAAAATATGATTATGGAAAATTATGTTTCATATTATAACAGAGTTATGCAAATAATATTTTTAATTTTTAACAAAAAGCTGGTATTATTTTAAAAACAAAAATATCACCCACGCAACTTGCATGAACACACACACACACACACACACACACACACACACACACACACACACACACACACACACACACCCTTTAATATCTTTAGTAATTATGGCATCTTTACATAAGTGATGACATTGAAAATGCCTGGATGAGAACTAACTTATGTTGCAATGCAGTCAATTACGATAATTATTTTATGCGATTAATTACTTGTCGACTCTCCGTTTTTCCTTATGGAACCCGCGATTTTTAATGTGATATATTCAACCTATGATAAATAAAACACCCAAATTCGCGCTTATGATATAATTTACATATACCATAAGCTCAAATTTCGTTTTAGTTTGAAAGTTTTATAAAGTTTTCATCCAAAATTGCTATCGCTTCATTCTTTAACTCAATACTATGGTACAGTCTACCTGCTATAATACAGTCTACATATTATAATGATGTAATGCATTATGAGACCACATAAAAAATCACAGTCATTTTTTGTAGGCCATTTTAAATTATGTCAATAGCGTGCAAGTAGTATTTAAAAACGGACTAGAAAAATTCATGAAATTTATTGAAAAACTTTAAACATTTTTAAAAAAAGTTTTTTTAATAATAATAATTACACATTTTTATTATTTTCTCGCCATTATATAATTTATCATCAATATAATCTTTAATAACAACGCCATGTGATTTAGAAAGCAAAAAAAAAAATGGCTCAAATGCAATAGGAGACACGTACAAAATCGCTTTTTTGTAGGCATTTTAAATTTTCTAAGTAGTTACTAACAGTGAAGATTACCATTGGTTTTTAATTGCATCAGGTTAAAGGATGGACTTTCATTTTAGGCAGCTGTGTTAGGCATCGGTTTTTTAAATATACTATATGCGGAATGTCTAATGCGATGCCTAAATAGCATCGCACTGGCTATTTATTGCATTGGATACATTGCCCAGGCTATTTATAGCACTGATTTTACTGCTGCACTGGCTATTTATTATTTATTAATGAAAATTAAGGGTTTGTTTTTGCAAGATCGTAGTTTAATAGAAAAATATTTTTAATCAAGATGTTTGTCCAAATTATAGGCATCGGATTGTCTCGAGTGCAAAAAAAAAAGCACAGCACTGGTTATTTAGTGCATTAGGTTTACTGCCCAGACTATTTATAGCATTGGATTTACTACACTGGCTATTTATTGCTTATTGATGAAAATGAAAGGATTTTTACGAGATTGTAGTTTAATTAAAAAAATATATTTCAAACAAAAATTTGGCCAAATGATATACATCGGAATGCCTCGAATGCAAAAAAATATACTGCACTGACTATTTATTACACTTAGTTTATATTACCTAACTATTTATTGCATTTAGTTTATTGCACTGACTATTTATTTCTTATTGACGAAAACGAAGATATTTTTTTACAAGATTTTAGTTTAATAAAAAAATGTATTTTAATCAAAAATTTGAACCAAATGATTTGCAGCTGAATGTCCGAGTGCAGAAAACATATTATAAATTGTCTATTTATTGCACTGGCTTTACTAGAATAGGAACAGAAAAATTTCACATGTGAAATTTTTAAATTGTTTTTTTTTTTTTTAATTTTGTACTTTATCATGTGAATACTGTATTTGTTAGATGACATTAGTGGAATTTTTTGTTGAAAAAATCATGCACAATGACAGCTTTGCTTTCTGATGCATTATAATGGTGTAAAATACAGGAATTAGAATATTTCAATCAGAAAAACAAACAGATCTTTCATGAAAACTTGACAAAAAGAGAATTTTCACTTTGATGGATAATTCTTGTGAGACGTTTTTGCCAGTGACGAGGAAGATTTGGTGTAACCACGCATCACAGTTCACCAAGGGAATAAAGCAAAACTGACAGATACAAAAATAAATGCGTATAATTCTTTTCAGGTTGGGTGTTTCAAATTGCACAGCAACATATTTATGTTTGCATTGTAGGAAATCCCTAAAAGCAGTTTGACTTTCGATTTAAGCCTTTTCTTACGTTTTGGGATCTACCTCTGGGATTTCAGTGGATCGGCAGAGCAGAAATAAAAATGCAATGGATAAATAAATTCTAAAAGGATACTCTATTTTCCACTATTGACGAAAGCATTGGATTCGATGTATTAAAGTTCTATAAAATTTTTTAAAAATTTTTGAAAACGTAGCAAACTGAATATACCAAACAAACCCGGAAAGTCCTGTTGTTTTTAATTCTGGATATTAATAACAAACATTTTAATAAGTCTTTTAAGTCCATAATTAACATTAAAAATAAATGTCTTATTGCTTAGCTTTTTTATAGATTACTAAAAGTAGTTAATAAGTCATTGTCCATGTAAATTTTTTTTTGTGAAATTTAGATTTTTATAAAATTAATAAATATTTTTACATAATTCCGTAATAAATGTTGGTAGTATCATCATTACAGAAACAACAGATAAATCTTTATGTAAATAGCTACATTTTACTATAAGCTATTTTTTTTGTTGTTATAATGCAGCTGGCAAACACTTAGACAACTGCCTTGAATGTCTTAAGGCAAGCGCTGCACCGACGTTACTCGCTTAGCATTACCCAGGAGGTGCGCGTAGCTTGAAGATAAGCTGCGGACGACAACAACAACAACTCCCGCTATGCTCTACGATACTGTTAGAATGGGGCTTACGGTTTTAAGTGAATTTCGAACCATAAAAACATCCATGACACCGCCGGGACTTGGACCTGAAATCTGCGGTACCGAGAACCAGAGCGCTAGCTACTTGGCCATTCAAGCTCTTTACTATAAGCTATATAAAATAGATTTTCATACTCTGCTATTATTATAATTTCTATCATTTTTTATCAATCTACACCATTAATATTCCTTCACAGCACTGAATTCTGCATAAAATGTATTATAAATATTTCCTAAGCTAACACTTGTATCGTGGTATTCAGTTATTATAATATGCTGTCAAGAATATTCAATAATGTATTGTCTGTTAAAAGCATTTTTTAATTAATAGCTTCACACAATCAATAAGCCTTTTTTTCTGAATTCTTTTATAAGAGTATGTAATAATGAAATCTTTACAAAATTGTCATGTACAGCAAAAAAGTAAAAATTAAGTATTCATATGGTGTAATCAAATACAACTTCAAGATGTCTGGATATTACAATATCTTTTTTATTTTTATCTATTCACACCATCAATTATTTCGTTAGCTAATAGTTGTACCTTGATGTTCGGATATTATACACTCATGTCCATAAATTAAGGATAATGAAGTTCAGGCAAAGAAAGAGACAGAAGCAAAAACAAATTTGACTTATTTGTAAAGTCTATTTATTAAAAAAAAGGTAAAGAGCAAAAAAAAAAAAGATGCTATATGTTTGACATAATTAATAAAAATCGCGATTTTTACTCCCTGTAGCAAATTTCAAAAGAACCTATTTACAAAAAACAGTATAACAGAGTTAGTATGATGGTTAATATGGAGTATGTCTCCCGGACGATGCAATACAGGCCTTACAACTCCTAGGCATGCTGAGTATCAAATTATCAATCTGATCTTGGGGAACATTACACCACTCATCGAGCAATGCCCTCCGAAGTTCCGGTTAACAGGTGGGAGGGGTTGACGGGCTGCAATTCGTCGGCCAAGCATATAACACACACATGCTCTATTGGATTCAAGTCCGGTGAGTATGCTGGCCAATCCATACGGGTGATAACTTTGCAATTGAAGGCATTCGTCTACAATGTTTGCACGGTGAGGACGGGCGTTGTCATCCATAACCAGAAATTCAGCACCTATGGCGCCCCGAAACAAACATACATGTTGTTCCAGAATGACATCCGATAGATGTGGCCTGTCATCGTTACACTCTGAACATGCAGGTCATTTCGGAACCAAGAATAATTCCTCCCCCAAACGAGCCATCCTGCACCACCGTAACGGTGTCGTTCAATGGTGTTCTCTTGGGGGTAACGGGTACCTGGCGCTCTCCATATGAAAGTCCGGCGAGAATCAGACTGCTAACTAAACCTGGACTCGTCGGAAAACATCACACAAGACCACTGTTGCGGTATCCACAATGCATGCTCTCTACTCCAGGTTAATCGCAGGCGACAGGGAGTTGCGGTAAGTGGAACACATCTGACAGGCCTACGAGCATATAGACCAATGTGCCCTAAGCGTCTGTACACGGTCTGCCTTGAAACAGTCGTACCGGTAGCTGAAGAAGGCTGACGAGACAGGTCTGATGCTGTGCTCCGTCTGTTTCTTTTTGGCAGTAACTGCTAAATACTGGTCCTCATTCGGCGTTGTAACTCGGGGGCGACCTGTGCTGTAACATCTACTCACATTACCATCATCTTGAATCGTTGCCAAAGCCTGAGATGACACTCTGGGCGATTCCAAGTTCCTCCGGATACTTCCAGCTGGGTACGTCCACATTCCAGTCGTCCGATAATTCTACCACGTAAAAATCACCCAAATGCTTCCTTTGTGCCATAACTATGCGGTTATTGCACTGAAAGGCTTTTAAAGCGCTTGTGAACAATTTTGATTCTTTGCCACCATTCCTTATATACCCCTCTCTTACACTCGTCATTGTGACGTACTATCCGCGCCATCTGGTGGTTTCCTGTAATTTGCATATTCTTCTTCAAGATGTGTGTGATAATTCTACAGGTGAAATTTTTATTTTAGAGTTCAATTTCTGTGTGATTCTGAATTATCCTTAATTTATTGACATGAGTGTATATTTAATTCGGCTATTATAAGCAATAAAGTACAGTGTGGAGGAACATTTTATTAATTTAGAAATTTATACAACCAATAAACATTTTTATATAACAACTTCGTAAGTACTAACACTACAACATAATAATCAAAATATTAGCAACTTATTAAACATTATCATATTTTTTTTTCCAAATTGTTTGATTATTACAATTTATTTCGTATCGTTTTAAGCCATCAATAAATATATGCAGCAAATGGCATTCAATTTCATGCAGTATAAAATATGATTATTTCTTATGCATTGATGTTATATTATATTTAGGAAAAAGTAGTCAAAACACCGTATGGCAAAAGTAATTTTTAAATACATTTAGAATTTTATGTAATCAAACATTTTTATATATTATTCCCTGAATAAAGGATTGAAACTTAAATGTTTATATAATTAATGTTTTATACGCAAAAATTGTTACACAACTAACAATGTTTACATATAAAATTATCATTTCATATTAATATTATCAAAATAGTTCTGAGTATTATAATCTCGTTAGTTTTATCTATTCACACCATCAATCATCATGCGTAAGAATATCATTTCGTAAATATCTTCAAAACCTCTTATAATTATTCCGTTAGCCAGCACTGGTGTCTTGTTGTCTGACTATCATATATTGAATCCTATTATTATAAGCAATAAAGTACATTATGGAGAAACATTTTTTCATTTTAGAGATTCATACAATTATTAAGTACTTTTATATAGCACCTTTTTAGTGCTAACACTACTAAATAATAATAAAAAAAATTAGAAACATATATGACATTATGAGAAATTTTTTCAAACTCTTTGATTATTACAATTTGTTTTATATCGTTTCATGCCATCAATAAGAGTTTGCAGCTAACTATATTCAACTATATACAATACCAATAATAGTTATTTCAGATGATAGCATGTGTGATGTTCAGATATTATATTTAAGGAAAAGTAGTCAAAATAATAAAGGTTTTATATGTAAACGTTTTATATAGCTAATAATATTTACATAACTAATGTTTTATAAAAAAAATTGATACATACTTTTACATGTAAAATTATCATTCATAATATCAAAATAGTTATGAGTACTACGATCTCTTTCTTTTTATCGACCCATGTCATCAATAAGCATTCGCAGAGCAGACGGCACTTAAATCTCCACAAAATCAATGACAATTATTCCGTAAGCTAGCACTTCAGTTAATCAAATGATGCGTTTTGTATGCCACACAGTTGATGAACACTTGGTATATACACTTAAAATATCCACAAAACCTCTTGTAATTATTCCGTTAGCTAGAACTCATGTCCTGATGTTCGATTATTATATATTGGAACCTGATTTTATAAGTATTAAAAAGTACAGCGTGGAGAAACTTTTTTTTTAATTTAGTGATTTATACACGCAGAAAAAAATATTTTTATATAATAACTCCATGCGTACTAAAACAACTGCATAATATATATAAAAACAATCAACTTACATGACATTATCAGAAATATTTTCTAAGCACTACGATTATAGTAATTTATTTCTTATCGTTCAGTACCAATTATAATTATTTTATATGCTAGCCTTTATGTGTTGATGTTCAGATATTCTTTTAGGTAAACGTAGTCAAATATTGTATGGCAAAATGAATTTTAAACATATTTAGAGCTTTATATAAAAATACAGTTTTTATATAATATATCCTGAATAAAGGTTCAGACTTAAATATTTACATAATTAATATTTAATGCTTAATATGGAGACATTATATGTAAATATTATTTGTTATCTAACAAAGTTATCATTTCATATTAATATTATTAAAATAGTTCCGTGTATTACGATATCTTTCTTTTTATCAATAAGTATTCGCAAAGAGCAGACGGCACTTAAATCTCCACAAAATCTATTACAATTACTCTTTAAGCTAGCACTTTAGTTAATCAAATGATGCGTTTGTATACCACGCAGTTGATGAACGACCTTGCTCTAAAGCAGTCCACTCCATCGCCTTGATCTTCCCACTGAGCAACTCCCCAAAACTAAATTACCACACGAGTGTAGCACCAACCTCGCTCGCTATGTACCACAACGCCTTGTACAAGAGGGCGTGGGCAAAGAGATCTTTCCTTTAGTTTCTCTACAACTCGCCCGGCTATATTGAATTTTCCGGACAGTCTAAAGCAGCCCGTAATAAATTATTCTTCCGCGAGGAATAAGTAACTAGTTGCAAACAAATGACTGCTTTTAAGAGCTGTTCTTATTGGACACAGGGAGTTGTGCCAGATTCATTTGTTAAAATGTCCGCTTTAATGAAATTTTTTCTACCGGCCGGCTATCGGAAAGAATTTCCACCCCAAGTTTACCTCCCAACTTAGGGATAGATAAAGGCCAAAGGAAAAAAAAAAAATAATAAGATAAGTATTGTAATACTCTTAATTAGTTTTGCAAAGTATGTCAGCTGGCTAAGAATTTCTTAAGTTCTTCTTGACTCAATTTTTAGGGTTTTTATTAGCTCACTTTTCTTTATAGAAAGTTGCAAAGAAATCTCTTTTGAATGATCCTATAAATTGAAAAAATTAATATATGTTTTCAAAATAAGCATGCGTATTATTTTTCAATACTCATAATAATGAAGCAATTTATATCTAAAATTGTAATACTCTTAATTAGTTATGCCAAGTATGTCAGCTGGCTAAGAATTTCTTAAGTTCTTCTAGACTCAATTGCTGAGCTTTTTGTTAGCTCCCATTTCTTTACGGAAAGTTTGTAAAATCATTCAAAAGAGATTTTTAAGTCTCCACCAATATTCCCTGAATAAATGGTTGAAACTTAAAGATTACATAGTGAATATTTTATATGTAAACATTTTATATAACTAATAAGGTTTACGTAATTAATGTTTTATATGTAAATATTGTTACATAACTAATAAAGTTTACATAATTAACCCTTTGCACTCGAGGGCTCCGCTACGGAGACAATGCACATAATAATATAAATAATGCGTTTCTTTTAATGTGTATGGCAAACTTACATGTGAATATGATCTTTTCAATAAAATCGCTTTGAGTTGCTGGTAATACGAATTAAAAAAACTTCGAGTGCAAAAGAGTTAATATTTTATATGTAAACACTGTTACATAAATTTATATGTAAAAACCTTAGTTATCATTCAATATTAATACTGTAAAAATAGTTCCGAGTATTAGAATGTCTTTCATTTTATCGATCCAGGCCCTCAATAATCATTCGCAGAGCGCAAGTTATTTAAATCTCCACAAAGCTTACAATTATTCCGTAAGTCACCACTTCAGTTAATCAAATGATGCGTTTTGTATGCCACGCAGTTGATGAACGATCTTGCTCTAAAGCAGCTCTTGCTCCACTCCATCGCCTTGATCTTCTCGCTGCACAACTCCCCAAAACTAAATTAGTGCACGAGTGTAGTACCAACCTCGCTCGCCACGTACCACAACGCCTTGTACCAGAGGGACGTAGGCATAAGATCTTTCCTTGGTTTCTCCACAACTCGCCCCGCCTATAATTGAATTTTCGGACAGTCTAAAGCAGCCAGTAATAAATTATTCTTCCGCAAGGAATAAGTAACTAGTTGCAAATAAATGACTGCTTTTAGCGCTGTTCTTATTGAACACAAGGAGTTGTGCCAGATTCATTTGTTAAAATGTCCGCTTTAATGAAATTTTTCTACCGGCCAGCTATCCGAAAGAATTTCCTCCCCAAGTTTACCTCCCAACTTAGGGATAGATCTAGTCCAAAAGAAAAAAAAAATATAAGAAGAAAAGTATTGTAATATTCTTAATCAGTTTTGGAAAGTATGTCATCTGGCTAAGAATCTCTTAAGTCTTCTTGACTCAATTTTTAGGCTTTTTTTCGTTAGATCATTTTTCTTTATAGAAGTTTGTGAGAAATCTCTTCTGAATGATCTTATAACTTTATAATATTTATTAAGTTAATAATAGTAATTTATTTAATTCAACAGATTTTATCTATTTGAATTAATGGAATAGAATTACTAAATGTTTTTATAATAAGCATAGGTGTTATTTTTCGTTACTCATAATAATGGTGCAATTGATAGATAAATTTTTACAATATCAATTAATCAATTTATATATCAGTTTATCAAATTTTACATGTTTTTATTAAATAGTTACAATCATTAGATAAATATTTAATATGAAAATGTAAAATTGCACTATCATTACATGGCATCAAACAGTTAAGCAGTAACTAACTTTGAAATAGTAACTGTTTTTTACTAACAGTAACTATCTTTTTATTTCATGCCATCAATAAGCATTCGCAGAGCAGACGGAAACCTAAATCTCCACAAAATCCATTACAATTATTCCGTAAGCTAGCACTTCAGTTAATCAAATGATGCGTTTTTGTAGGGCACGCAGTTGATGAACGACCTTGCTCTAAAGCAGTCCACTCAATCGCCTTGATCTTCCACTACACAACTCCCCAAAACCAAATTACTACACGAGTGTACCACCAACCTCACTCGCCACGTACCACACCGCCTTGTACCAGAGGGGCGTGGGCATGAGATCTTTCCTTTAGTTTCTCTACAACTCGCCCCGGCAATAATTGAATTTTCCGGACAGTCTAAAGCAGCCCGTAATAAATTATTCTTCCGCAAGGAATAAGTAACTAGTTGCAAATAAATGACTGCTTTTAGCGCTGTTCTTATTGGACACAGGGAGTTGTGCCAGATTCATTTGTTAAAATGTCTGCTTTAATGAAATTTTTCTACCGGTCGGCTATCGGAAAGAATTTCCACCCCAAGTTTACCTCCCTACTTTGGCCAAAGGAATAAAAAAAAAGATAAGAAGAAAAGTATTGTAATACTCTTAATTAGTTTTACAAAGTATGTCAGCTGGCTAAGAATTTCTTAAGTTCTTCTTGACTCAATTTTTAGGCTTTTTTTTTTTACTTTTCTTTATAGAAATTTTGTAAGAAATCTCTTTTGAATGATCTTATAAATTCATAACAGTTAAGTTAAATTATATTAATCTAAATGAATTACCATTGTTAGCAATTTGAATTCAAATTCTTCAAATTCAAATTTTTACAAATTTATAACAGTTATTAGATTCATAATAGTAATTTATTTAGTTCAACAGAATTTATCTATTTGAATTATATAATATTATAAGGTATAAAGTACAGTAAAGAAAGACATTTTTTCAATTTAGAAATTTATACAAGGAATAAGTAATTTTTATATATTAACTCCATAAGTGCTAACAATACTATATAATAGTCAAAAAAATTTAGTGACTTATATAACATTATCAAAATTTTTCCAAACTCTTTGATTATTACAATTTCTTTCGTATCGTTTCAGCTGGTATCAAGAAGTATTTACTTCAAATGACATTCAACTATATACAGTACCAGTTATAATTATAATTAGGCTAGCATTTATGTCCTGATGTTCAGATTTTATATTTAGGAAAAAAAGTAGTAAAAATATTGCATGTAAAATGATTTTTAAATCTATTTAAAGCTTTATACAATCAATACACGTTTTTATATAATATTCCCTAAATAAGTGGATGAGACTTAAACTTTTACATAATTAATATTTTAGATGTAAACATTGTTTACATAACTATAATGTATAGATACAAAATTAGCATTTCCTATTTCCTGAATAAATGGTTGAAACTTAATGTTTAAATAATTAATTAATTTTAAATGTTTATATAATTAATGTTTTATATGTAACATTTTAACATAACTAATAATGTTTAAATGTAAAATTAGCACTACACATTAATGCTGTCAAAATATTCCTGAGTACTACGATGTCTTTCTTTTTATTGATTTATGCCATCAATAACGATTCTCAGAGCAGACGGCACTTAAATCTCCGCAAAATCTATTACAATTATTCCGTAAGCTAGCACTTCATTTAATCAAATGATGCGTTTTGTATGAAACGCAGTTGATGAACGACCTTGCTCTAAAGCAGTCCACTCCATCGCCTTGATCTTCCACTGCGCAACTCCCCAAAACCAAATTACTACACAAGTGTACCACCAACCTCACTCGCCACGTACTACAGCGTTGGGGGCAGGAGATCTTTCCTTAGTTTCTCTACAACTCGCCCCGGCTATAATTGAATTTTCCGGACAGTCTAAAGCAGCCCGTAATAAATTATTCTTCCGCAAGGAATAAGTAACTAGTTGCAAATAAATGACTGCTTTTAGCGCTGTTCTTATTGGACACAGGGAGTGGTGCCAGATTCATTTGTTAAAATGTCGCTTTAATGAAATTTTTTTTACCGGTCGGCTATCGGAAAGGTTTTTCCACCTCAAGTTTACCTCCCAACTTAGATAGATAAAAAGGAATAAAAAAATAAGAAGAAAAGTATTGTAATACTCTTAATTAGTTCTGCAAAGTATGTCATCTGGCTAAGAATTTCTTAAGTTCTTCTTGACTCAATTTTTAGGCTTTTTTGTTAGCTCACTTTTATTTATGGAAAGTTTGTAAGAAATCTCTTTTGAATGATATCTAGTATAAATTATAACAGTTAAGTTAAATTATAGTAATTTATTTTGTTACCATTGTTATCAATTTGAATTCAAATTTTTTTCAAATTTTTAAATTTAAATCTTAGTTATTAGAATAAAAATAATAAATGTTTTCAACATAAGCATCTATCGATTTATAATTTTATAATCTTATAATAAAGATGCAATTGATAGATATCATTTTATTACAATATTAATTAATCAATTGTAATATCATTTTTTATATATTAATTAATCAATTTTTTATCAGTTTTTTACAATATCAATGAATCAATTTTTAATCAGTTTTTTACATTATCATTAATTTTTCTAATATCAGTTTTTATTTTAAATTTCTTTCAATTTTTATAGTATTAATTTTTTACACTAACAATGAATTCAACTATATTTAGTACCAATTATAATTTTTCATATGCTAGCATTTAACTGATGTTTAGATCAGTTTATACAATTTTTACAATACAATTAATCAGTTTTAATGGATGAGACTTAAATTTTAAACATAATTAATTTTTTAAATATATAAAAATCATTCATCTAATAAAATAGATATAAGTTTTTATATTATATTCTCTGAATAAATTGTTGGAACTTAAATGGTTACATTAAAGTTTTTAACATGTAAACATTGTTACATAACTAATAATGTTTATATATAAAATTATCATTTCATATTAATGTTATCAAAATTGTTTCGAGTATTACAATGTCTTTCTTTTGATCGATTATCGCCATCAATAAGCATTTTCAGAGCAGACGGCACTTAAATCTGCACAAAATCTGTTACAATTATTCCGTAAGCTATCACTTCATTTAATCAAATGATGCCTTTTTGTATGCCACGCAGTTGATGAACGACCTTGCTCTAAAGCAGTCCACTCCATCGCCTTGATCTTCCCGCAGCACAACTCCCCCAAACTAAATTACTCTCGAGTGTACCGCCAACGTACCACTCGCCTTGTACCAGAGGGGCGTGGGAATGAGATCTTTCCTTGGTTTCTCTACAACTTCGCCCTCGACTATAATTGAATTTTCCTGGACAGTCTAAAGCAGGCCGTAATAAATTATTCTTCCACAAGGAATAAGTAACTAGTAGCAAATAAATGACTGCTTTTAGCGCTGTTCTTATTGGACACAGGGAGTTGTGCCAGATTCATTTGTTAAAATGTCCCCTTTAATGAAATTTTCTACCAGCCGGCTATCGAAAGAATTTCCACCCCAAGTTTACCTCCCAACTTAGGGATAGATAAAGGCCAAAGGAATAAAAAAAAAATAAGAAGAAAAGTATTGTAATACTCTTAATTAGTTTTGCAAAGTATGTCATCTGGCTAAGAATTTCTTAGGCTCTTCTTGACTCAATTTTTGAGCATTTTTGCAATCAGTTTTCTTTACGGAAAGTTTATAAGATCATTCAAAAGAGATTTCTTACAAATTTATAAAAGTTATTACGTTGATAATAGTAATTTATTTACTTCAACATAACTTATCTATTTGAATTATATACTATTATAATCTATACAGTGCAGTAAAACAAGCATTTTTGTAGCTTAGAGATTTATACAATCAGTAAGCCTTTTATATAATTTCAAAAGTACTAAACCACTATATAATAGTAAAAAAAATCAGTGACTTATATAACATTGTCAGAAATTTTTCCAAACTATTAATTATTCAATTCAATTTTGTTCGTATCCTTTCAAACTATCAACAAATATTTGCAGCAAATGGCATTCAACTATACGTATGCAGTACCAATTATAATTATTTCATATGGTAGAATTTGTGTACTGATGTTCAGGTATTTTATTTAGGAAAAAGTGGTCAAAATATTGTATGGTAAAAGGATTTTTAAATATATTTAAAGCTTTTATACAATCAAACGATTTTATTTAATATTCCCTGAATAAACGGTTAAAACTTAATTGCTTATATAATTAATATTTAATATTTAAACATTGTTACATAACTAATAATGTTTACAATTAAAATTAGCATTTCATATTAATATTTTCAAAATAGTTCTGAGTATTATGATCTGTTTCTTTTTATCGATCCACGCCATCAATGAGCACACGCAGAACAGACGGCACTTAAATCTCCACAAAATCTATTGCAATTATTCCGTAAGCCAGCACTTTAGTTAATCAAATGATGCGTTTTGTATGCCACGCAGTTGATGAACGACCTTGCTCTAAAGCAGTCCACTCCATCGCCTTGATCTTCCCACTGCTCAACTCCCCAAAACTAAATTACTACACGAGTGTACCAACCTCACTCGCCAGCCACGTACCACAACGCCTTGTACCAGAGGGGCGTGGGCATGAGATCTTTCCTTGGTTTCTCTACAACTCGCCCCAGCTATAATCGAATTTTCCCGGACAGTCTAAAGCAGCCCGTAATAAATTATTCTTCCTCGAGGAATAAGTAACTAGTTGTAAATAAATGACTGTTTTTAGTGCTGTTCTTATTGGACGCAGGGAGTGGTGCCAGATTCATTTGTTAAAATGTCCGCTTTAATGAAATTTTCTACCGGCCGGGTATCGGAAAGAATTTCCACCCCAAGATTACCTCCCAACTTAGGGATAGAAAAGGCCAAAGACCTAATTTAGAGATTTATACAATCAATAAGCGTTTTTATATAACTCCTTAAGTTCTAATACTTCTGTATAACAATAAAGAAATTAGCAACTTATGTAACAATGTCTGAAGTTTTATTAATTTTTTTTCCAAATCCTGTGATTATTACAATCGTGGGCCTGATGGCCGACTGGCTAGCGCTCTGGCGCTGGGTAGCACAGGTATCGTGTTCGTATCCTGGCGGTGACATGGGTGTTTTTAATGGTTCGGAATCCACTTTAAAGCATGGGTCCCGGTCCTAATATGATAGTAGAGCGTTACGTGGGCATTGTTACTCCGCGTCCGTGATTTCAAGTTACACGGCCCCCTGGGTAGTTCAAAGTGAGTAACATCTGCGCAGCCCTTATGGCCCCATTTGGCAAAGATCCCGGTCTATTGCCAACTGCATTAGAAAAAGAATGTCTTTTTACAATTTATTTAGTATCGTTTCAAACCAAAAATAACTATTTGTTAGCCATTCAACTATATACAGTAACAATTTTAATTATTTCATACACTAATATTTTTTTCGTGATGAATATTGTACAGAAAAATGATTTTTAAATATATTTAGAGGTTTCTACGATCATTAAACGTTTTTATACAATATTCCCTGAATAAACGGTTAAAATTTGTGTACATAATTAATGTTTTATATGTAAACATTGTTACATTACTAATACTATTTACATATTAAATTAGCATTTCATGCATATGTTATCAAAATATTTCCTAGTATAACAATGTCTTTCTTTTTATCGATTCCTCCATCAGTAACCATTCGCAGCAAACACCATATACATATCCACAAAGCCTCTTGTAATTATTCCGTTAGCTAGCACTTCTGTCCTGATGTTCGATTATTATATACTGGAATATTGATTTTATAAGCATTAAGTATGGTGTGGAGAAACTTTTTGTTTTAATTTAGAGATTTACACAATCAGAAAATATTTTTATATCATAACTCCATAAGTACTAACAGAACTACATAATAATTACAAAAATAATCAACTTATATGACATTATCAAAAATATTTTCTAAACACTACGATCATAGAAATTTATTTCTTATCGTTTAGTACCAATTATAATTATTTTATATGCTAGCATTTGTGTGTTGATGTTCAGATATTCTATTTAGGAAAACCTAGTCAAAATATTGTATGGCAAAATGATTTTTTAAACATATTTAGAGTCTTATATTAGTCAACATAGTTTTTTTATATAATATATCCTGAATAAATGGTTCAGACTTAAATATTTACATAATTAATGTGTTATATAATTAATACTTAATATGTAAACATTGTTACAAAACTAATTTATGTCCACATGTAAAATTATCATTTCATATTAATACTGTCAAAACAGTTCTGAGTGCTACGATATCTTTCTTTTTATCGATCCATGCCCTCAATCAGCATTCGCAGAACAGACGGCACTTAAATCTCCACGAAATCCATTACAATTATTCCGTAAGCTATCACTTCAGTTAATCAAATGATGCGTTTTGTATGCCACGCAGTTGATGAACGACCTTGCTCTAAAGCAGTCCACTCCATCGCCTTGATCTTCCACTGCACAACCCCCCAAAACTAAATTACTACACGAGTGTACCACCAACCTCACTCGCCACGTACGACAGCGCTGGGGGCATAAGATCTTTCCTTAGTTTCTCGACAACTCGCCCCCGCTATAATTGAATTTTCCGGACAGTCTAAAGCAGCCCGTAATAAATTATTCTTCCGCAAGGAATAAGTAACTAGTTGCAAATAAATGACTGCTTTTAGCGCTGTTCTTATTGGACACAGGGAGTTGTGCCAGATTCATTTGTTAAAATGTCTGCTTTAATGAAATTTTTCTACCGGCCGGCTATCGGAAAGAATTTCCACCTCAAGTTTACCTCCCAACTTAGGATAGATAAAGGCAAAAAGAAAATAAAATAGGAAGAAAAGTATTGTAATACTCTTAATTAGTTTTGCAAAGTATGTCAGCTGGCTAAGAATTTCTTAAGTTTTCTTGACTCAATTTTTGGCTTTTTTTTTGTTAGACCACTTTTCTTTATGTGGGTTTGTAAGAAATCTCTTTTGAATGATCTTATAAATTCATAACATAAACATAATTCCTTCATTCATAAGTTAGTAATAGTAAATTATTTAGTTGAACAGAATTTATGTATTTGAATTACTAGAATAGTACTAAATGTTTTCAAAGTAAGAATAAGTATTATTTTTTGTTACTCACAATAATGATGCAATTGATAGATATAAAAATTGATTAATTGATATGATAGATATAAAAATTGATTTTGATATTGTAAAATTGATATCAGTTTATCAAATTTTACATTTTCATATTAAATAGTTACAATCATTAGATAACTATTTGATATGAAAATGTAAATTGCACTCTCATTTACATGATATCAAACAGTTAAACAGTAACTAACTTAGTAACAGTAGCTATTTTTAGAATATTCTTATAAATTCATAACAGTTATTAAGTTAATAATAGTAATGTATTTAGTACAACAGAATTTATATATTTGAATTATATAATCTTTTCCAGCACTTGTTAAATTAAGCCTTGTCTTACAATAAAAGTAATAAATGTCTTCAAAATAAGCATATGTATTATTTTTCGATAATCATAATAAAGAGGCAATTTATATCTAATAATTGTAATACTCTTAATTAGTTTTACAAAATATGTCAGCTAGTTAGAATTTGTTAAGTTCTTCTTGACTCAATTTTTGACCTTTTTTGGTAGCTCACTTTTCTTTATAGAAATTTTGTAAGAAATCTCTTTTGAATGATCTTGAAAATTTATAACAATTTTTAGGTTTATAATAGTAATTTATTTAGTTTAACAGAATTTATCTATTTCAATTATGTAATCTTCTCCAGTGCTTATTAAATTAAGTCTTATCTTCAGTTAATATTTTACAATATCAATTAATGAATTTTATATTAGGTCATTATTTTTTTTACAATATCAATCAATTTTTACATTTTCGTATTAAACAGTTACAATCATTAGATAACTGTTCAATATGAAAATGCATTCTCATTTACAGGACATCAAACAGTGTAATAATAATTGTTTGGTAAATAATTGAATGTGTTTGTTAAATAAATAAAAATAAAAGTGACTATTTTTTTATATAATTTCCAAATACCTCGAAATATATATTGATGCAATTGATATCTAATAATTGTAAGCATTTAATATGATACTGTAAAAATGCATTCTTATTTACAAATCGTGCAATAATAACTTTGGATATCAAATAGTGCAATAATAACATGTTTGGTAAATAAATATGTGTTTGTTGAGAATGTTAAATAAATAAAAATAAAACAAACTAATTTTTTTATAATTTCCAAATTCCTTGAAAAATAAATTTAGATACAGCAATAGGTTACATATACAATTAAAAAAAAAAAACGTATAAAAATAAATGGGAAGAAAAAGTTACAGTCACAGATAAGAAACTTAGATACAATTATGAGTATTATTTAAAACATTGTTTGAAAAAAAATCGTTTAAAGAATTTAAGAGTAAAAATTTAAGAAGCTAAGTTTAAAGAGTTGTTTAATATGTAGATGTACTCTCAATTACATGGCATCAAATCGTGCAATAATAACTTGTTTGATAAATAAATATATGTGTTTGTTGAGAATGTTAAATAAAAATAAAACAAACTATTTTTTTATAATTTCCAAATACCTCGAAATATAATTTTAGATATAGCAATATGTTTAATATACAATTCATACAAAAGAGTATGAAAAATAAATAGGAATCAATAATATAAATAATATCAAAAATAACATCATTAATCACAAATAACAATACATTAATTTAAAAATGTTAATAATTAATATAATTTAAAAATGCACTCTTATTTGCATGACATCAATTAGTGCAAGAATACTCTCTTTTATTAATAAATATGTGTATTTGTTGAGAATGCTATATAAATAAAAATAAAACAATTTTTTTATAATTTCCAAATGCCTCGAAAATAATTTTAGATATAGAATATGTTTCATGTATGATTCATACAAAAGAGTATGAAAAATAAATAGGAACCATGAAATAATAATCCTGCATAATATTATCAATCATAAATAATACGATAATTTAAAAATGCACTCTTATTTATATGGCATCAAATATTGCAATAATAACTTGTTTGATTAATAAATATATGTATTTGTTGAGAAAGTTCGTTTTATTTATGTTTATTTAAAAATTTTTTTTTATAATTTCCGAATGCCCCGAAATATAAATTTTGATATAGCAATAGGTTTCATATACAATTCATACAAAAGAGTATGAAAGGAAAAAATAAAAGGAAAGTCAAGGTCATTGTTTGTCAGACGTTACAGAAAATTTGACATTGACTGCTTGTTTTATCTGGGAAATTCACCAAACCGTAAAATTTCCGCCAATTGCTGCAAGGAAATAATCAAATTTGAAGGAAAAAGGTGAGACGGAAGCTTAAAGAAAAATATGTCTCTTTGATTATTCGCTAGGAAAATGTGACGCTTTTCATTCCAGGCATTTATTTGTTTTCATTTTCCGCTATAACGAAGCCCGCAAAACGTTTTGTTCAACACTATCGCCAAAGGCATTTTTATCGTTTGGCGAGAATGGTTGCCGTTGCCATAAACTGGAAATAAATTACCTTACGAAGAAGATAAACAGCTCTAGTATGCAGAAGTCATGCTCTTGGTGCATTGGCGGAGAAAATAAATGCAATTTTTAACCTTCTTCTGTTTGTGGAATATGTTTATTTTTCTGTTTACCTTTAACTTATTGCATGCAAAGAGGCAGCTGCAAAAATTAAAAGAAAATGGCTGCCTGATGTATGTATGAATTTCTTTTAAACGTGGAATGTTATCTAAATAAAAAAGGGGTTATTTTTAATAATCCGATTTTGCTTGTTTGAATGTGGTTTATTTAATGTTATACTATTTCCTGCCAAGTTATTTTTTTGAAGAATAATTTAGTTACATTTGCTTACAAAGAATTTATTTAAATGAGATAATGTATGTCATGAAAAAGATTTAAGTAATCTTTATTAATGCATCACGTTTATCTGAAAAATAAATTAATGTGTTTTTATTTGTTACATAATAGAAAACAATGTTTTGTCATTTTCCAAACACAATAAAAAGTTACGTTTTTAAATTTTATAAATTAATTAAGAATTTGAGAGTTTTATTGTCTTGTTTTTATTGTTGTTTAATCTAATTATTTTTTGATGCACATTTTATTTTATTTTAACATTCTGCATTTATATTTGTGTGTGTTATGATTATATACATATATATATATAATTGTATATATATATACACATTTAAATATAATTTTGTTCATTCTTTTCATATATTTAAATTAATATTTTTTTAAAAACTTATTCCTTAAAAATTTATTTGAACTATAATCACTTTTATAAATTAAAGAAAAATAATGTCCATAATTAAATAATTTATTAAGAAACATATTATCCAAATAAGAAAAATTTAGTAAATATTAGCAAAATTATGCATTCACCATTGATGCTCTAAAAATATTTTGTAATAAATATGCTGAGTTATATTTTGTATTTTAACATACAGAAAACCTTGAAATGACTCAAACTAAACTGCATTTGCATTTATTGTAAAACTAGAGAACATTATATATGGTGATACAAGAAATTGTCATTTAAATATAACTTATTAAAAGTTATAAATAAAAATAGAATTAGGATTCTGCTTCCTTTCATTCAAATATTGCCACGTATTTGTAGGAAGTATCAAAGATTTTACTTAAGACCTTTTGAATTATCATTTAAACGGTATAATATTTTTAAAAGTTTTATATATTGAAAACATGGTTTTGTGAAAGTTGCAATTACAATTTATATTAATGGTAAAAATCATTTATTTTACTTCAAAATTGTCAAGAATCTTTTAAATTTTTAGCTTATGTCTTCATTAAATTCATCCTGATTTTTTTGTAAAGGGTCTATTTTTTTTTTTTTTGATTATAACTGTAGGCAATCATCGATATGATATCGATTTTGAAGCAGCCTTGAAGTTCTGTAATGACCAAGAGAAAGTTCTAAAGTTTTTAAAATAGATAATGCAATATTTGCTCTTTTGTGAACTGTAAAAATACTACTGAAACTATTAAAGAAACTCCCATAAAAAACCCCTCACTTATCAATAGAATTTTTTTTTGCCCAGCAAATATGCTTTTAGGTAATAGGTTCCGTATGATACCATTAAAAGTATCATTTTAGTTTTCATCTTTTCGTGCAAACACTTGATTAACAAAGATTCACAAAGTTTCATATAAGTTAGTTTTACCAATTTCATTTACTTGCAGGTAAATCTTGTGATCTTTTATTAATAAGGTTTACTCAAAGCTTATGATTGTTGGTATCTTCCCCAACTATAAATTCCTTGTGGACATTCATCATGCATGCTGTTTTCTGCGGTAGACTAGCAGTAAAAACAGCAGCACTGACAGAACTTTTGCATTTTATGCATAACATCAGTATTACTCGGAATTACAATTCCATAGTAATTTGGCAGCTTATCGATAAATGTATTTGTAAGCTTTAATTTATCACTTATTCCTATATTTGATTTTTTTTTTTTTAATTTTATCATTAATATTTTTCTCAGATGTGTACCAACAAGTTGCCAGTTCAATAAGTTTTGTGTGTACCAAGAAGTTTCGAAGAAGTACTGTACCAACAATGAGTTCAAATATGGTAACAGTACTTCACTTCCACCATAGATGTTTTTCTCTGCATCATATCCCTCTGCATTTTCACCTCCACAAAGAATGAAACTAATATAGTTTGTGGTGTAAACTTTGATGTGGTTATTAATTGAAATCTTTCAAATATCCAACGAGTCCTGACACTTTCAATGAGGGCAGCTGATCAGTTACGGTTACAACAAAAATAATTTCAGTTTTGATGAGACTCTGAATGTATTAGTGCAAATTATACAAGAGAATATTCTCAATATATAATATTTTCCAGTGACAATAGAGATGGCATTTACACAGCCAGTGGGAATTAAATTGACTACTTTGCCATGTTATATGCTTGCTATTGTTTTTAAAAATTATATCAATGAGTTTTAAAGGATATCTTTGAAAAAGGCAAAATTTAAAATAGAACACATTTTTTTCCAGCACAGTAACCTTTTCAAATGAACCGTAATTCAAATACTATCAACGTATTTGCTTGCTAGAATTCCCTTTGATTTTATTAAAAGATGGAAATGACTCAACAAAGGAACATATATTGCACTTGATTTGACTGGACGAGGTGTTTTGAGATTTATACTGGTGTAAGCTGCTTTATCTCAATTTATCCAAATATAATGAAATAAAACTCATTGATGATAAACGAAAAACTTTAAACAAACAAAAAAAAAAAAAAAGCCCAAAAAGTCTTAGATATATGAACATTCTATTATATATAACAGAATAATCATGAAATATTTTATCATATACGTGTTGAATTTTGAAAGTGATTTTGGAGTATATTAAATAGTGCACAGTATTTTTGGCAAACAAAAGAAATGAAATACGCAGTTTACAAATTGCAATGTAATGAAGCGATTGAACAATTACATCGCAAAATTATAAAAGTTGAAAAAGCAAGAAATTTTGAATAACGCTTATCGCAAACTAGAACATAAATGAAATATAAAAATACAATATAAAAGAAATTTTAATATATTTCAATTCATGAGATATATATTCAATGAAAATATTTTCATCTACAATATGAAAGAAAGTTAAAGTACCCCTTTACAAACGAAATTACAAGACTTTTAAAAAATGAAGTATTGTTACAGTCTTGTAACGTGCATATTCAGCCAGATAGAAAATTTCTGAAAAAGACTGAACATTGTACTATCATTTCACAGTTATATTTGATTTGAGATCATTGACATTGTTTTGAATATTGCATCAAAACAAAAGAATATTTTAAACAATTTGTACAGTATAATGTAAAAATTATTATGAGTAATATCTCAATACCAATAGAAATAATCTGATTACTTGTCAGTTCATTTTGTTTTTCTGTACTGTTACATAGATTTATGCCAGGTCATATTTCGATTAACTTCCATTATTGATACTAACATTAGTTGTAGGGGATTTTGTGTATTGACTGATGATAAAATTCTTACTTTAGAACGATGATATTTTCAATAATTTATTTATTAGATCAATAATATCTTCAATTTAGCAAAAAAAAATTTCCAAAAAAAAAAAAAAGTAAGGCTGAATTAACAAAATAATTACACAGTAATTGTTTGCAAATATAAATAAAGAAGGGCTTTGTCAATTTTCAAACACAAATTTCTCTTAGACGATGAAATATAACATATATTGGCTTGACGTATAAAACATTATAAAAACCTAATTCAGAATTTAAAAAAGGTAAGAAAAGGGCAAAGTAGCAGAATAGGAGCCGTTGCGATTTGACATCAAAAAATATTTTCGACAAAATGCGTCACGAAAAAGGTTGTGATTATAAGTGAAGTAAATTACATAAAAAAATCCAGGTTACCACATCTGACGACTTATCGCTCAGTTGGTTCCACAAAAAAAATCGCTAAATCCCCAAGGACATCTATTTTGCTATTTGTCGAAGGGGAGAAATAAAATATGGAAAAAAAAATCAAAATTTGTTTTCCATATAGGTAAAATCGAAATTTCAAAATTAAGTCTGTCAGATTGGATAATCATTCATTAATAAAACTACTGTGATTCTCCTTCAATATTACGCAGGAAAAAAACTATGCAAGCATCTTAGAAAAGATAAGATTTCAAATTTTAATAAAACCAAAACAAAAAAGGTCTATATTTCATTGGAATCGCCATTTTTAGGTAGTCAAATACCTTAAATAAAAATAAATAATTAATGCCGTAATTTACGTATAACATTTTAAACATCAAAACAGTGAAACAGCATAAAATGATGTAGTATTTTTAAAACATATTTTATAAAATAACTTCTGCGTGTTTAGCTGATTTTAAAAGGATTAAATTTTTTTAATTTTGTGAAGCTGAATTTTGTATAACAAAGAAATTTTTAAAAATGCGTTTAGAAAATTTTATGTAAGTTTCTTTACGTTTGCTCAATGCAGCTGGCACACACTTAGACAGCTTGGTCTTGGATGCCTTAAGGCAAGCCGCCGCACAGACGTTACTCACTTTCCATAACCCAGGGCGGGGCGTGTAACTTGAAGATAAGCCACAGACGCGGAGTAACAATGCCCCCCGCAACGTTCTACGATCCTATTAGGACCGGGTCCTATGGTTTAAAGTGGATTCCGAACCACTACAAACATCCATGGCACCGCCGGGACTCGAAACCTGTGGTACCGAGAGCCACTCGGCCATTCGGGCCCCAGTTTCTTTATGTTTACGAATAATTTTAACATGGTTTTAAGAAAGAAATACAAAAAGATTTCTCTAATAAATTTTCGAAATACAAAAGATAGTACAAAAATACTTTTTCACAAAAAATATTCAGTATTTAGTTTTTCCTTTTTAGATTAACATAAAAAAAAATAAGATAGTAGAAAGTGCATTGTACGTAATGTACTCATAAAAAAAATGCTGAAATCAAAAACTATTAAAAAATAGGTAAATTAAAAAAATATATATCTGCCAGTAGGCAGACCGTTGGAGCCCACCATGGGTCTGTTGCACCAAAAAAAAAAAAAGAAGAAATAAAGAAAATAAAATGTTTGAAAAGATATTCTCAGTTAGGCCCGTGATTATATACAAATTTGATTGTTGTAAACTTTTAACTTAATTTTTCAAATGTCAGGAACTTGTTTTATTTTCAAAGAATAAAACAAACATTTGTATTAATGTAATATCAATAGTAACATTAGAAATAGCTGAGTTGATAAAGATAATAAAAATTTAGGTGCATGAAAAGACTACGTAAACAAAGTTATATTCTCACCTAAAAATATTTTAATAATAAAAGCAATTTTAATTCATTATATTATATAATCAAAGAAAAAGATTAGCCTGGAAAATGATTTATAAATGGAAATATTTCTAAATTAACAGATAACCAAATTTAATGAAGATTATTTATCATGAAATATTTTAACAAAGTATCAAATAACTTTATACATTTGCAAACATAATAGTAATTTTCATTTACTAATTTCTCAAAATATTTTTATTTATTATTATTTTTTTTTCTTGAAAAGAACAAGTTTAGAACATTTGATTCCAGAAAGGAACAAGTTAGAAAAAAAATTCTTTCATGATTTGTTATTTAAAACTTATCAACAAGTTTGCAAGAAGTTAATTATTAGATGCTCTTGGGTCAATAAACATCCATTAAAATGATTGATCAAACATTTATGTATTTAAAAAAGATGTTTAAAGAGAAAACAGAGTATTAACGTAGTGTTTACATTTTGTTAACTCCATCAACGTTGAAGTTAATCATTAATAAAGTTGTTGAAATTTTGGAAAACCAGTTTGATAAATAACTCTATGTTTTTTTTTCAAATTGTCACATTTAAAAAAACGTGCTCCTATAAGATTAATGTCTTTCATTTTTTGGAAAACTGCTGTCAAACATAAAACATTTTTCACATAAACAAAATATTTTTTTTGAGATAAATAAAACAAATATGCAACGGCTGTGCATTAACTTGTATTTCTAAGAAATTTAATAGTTGCTTTTTTAACAAATAAATCTTTTCTAAGAGAAAGCATTCACTTTAAAAAAAAAAATCAGCTTTTACCTATTTGTATATATTAAAAGTGTATTTATTTTTTAAATTGTGTCTAAGTAAGTCAGACATATTTAAAAATTCAAGGAAAATATTCTAATTATTTAAAAAGAGATACATCGATTTTACAAATTTATAAAAGTTGCAACAGAACCTGAATTGAAATATATTTTTTTTTTTAAAACGGTTTTTCTTGTAAATATTTTTAGGAGAAACTATACAGTGATATAAAAAAAAATTAAAAGATAAAAAGGAAAATTTTTGCTTAGTAATTAGCTTATTTACAATGAATATTAAAGTTTGTATTAAATCGATTTTCTAGATATATATTAATGAATGTTTTACAAATTTATGTATATGCTTTTACCATGTAATTTTTTACATTATTTTTTTGATTTTAAAACAGTTAATTTCAAAATTATTTCAGTTAATTAAAATTTTGTTTAACTTCAAAACTCACAAATTTAAATTCTTCATGAAAAAATTCATCCTGTCAGAAAATTTAAAATAGCTATTTTAAATTTTAAAAGTCAGTATTTCTCACAAATCTAACATTCAGTAATTACTTTTAAAATATAATACGTAATAAAAATAAAGTTAAAATTCATTTTTACGTTTGTGACAAAAAAAAAAAAAAAAAAAATTAGAAATATTTTTCCATTAAAAATTAATGGAATAAAAATTAATAAATGCAATTTGATCAATAAAAAATATACAATTCTCCACATTTCTCATTAATTAGAAATTGTTATTTTAGTTTTTTTTCCGTACGATCTGAAAAGTTAAAATATTTTGCAGAATGTATTTTTAGATATAAAATTCACCATAAAGGAAAAAATGTTTTTTATTTGTATTGATATGCATTCTAATTAATTTAATGTAAAATTTTATAAAAAATATTCTAGAGCAATAATTATTTTGCTTATAATTAGCTGTGTCTATTTTTTTGTTACCTTTAAGTAAATGCAATTAAATTTTTTTAATCTGAAAATAATATTTGTTGCTTTTAATTTTAGATGATATTCATCAATTCTTTATTTTTTAGGCTAAAATTACTCAATTCTATTTTACTCATACAATGTCACAGAGGAGATTATAAAAATGTAAATATACTTTAATTAATATACAATTCATTCTAAAATATTTTTTTGCTTAAATAAAAACAACTTTTTTCCCATTATTCAAGAATAATTAAATATACTTTTGTTTAAAAGTATTACTTTTTGAATTGGGCATAACTAGCAGAATTTAAAAAAAAAAAAAAAAAAAAACATTAATAAAATGCGAACTACTTGAAATTTTTCTTAAAATAAAATTATAATTTTTAACAATTATTTAACATTGTTACAAATGGTGGTTACTATGGATTGCAGAATGCAATAGTTTAAGAATATTGTTTTTTTTGTCTGATTTGTTCTTTTATGATCTTGTTGTAGTGATCCCTAATTAGGTGGAAAAAAAAGGAGCAGAAAAAAAGCCTTTGACCTGGTGAAGTTTGAGAAATAATCTAATGCTCTTATAACTTAAGTTTCTAAAATAAGACAGAAATGTTTCTTGAAGTCTTTCAGCACAGTATTCACTTTCCTGCTGTAGATGAACGAACAATAAACGAAGTGGTCGTAATTATTTTAAATGTAACAAGATTGGCAGGTTTACGGTTTAGGATATGTAGCCCAGAACAATTATGATTTTATTTGCCTAATAATAATTTTTGCTACATAATATAAGCATTTAATATAATTTATATATAAAAATAGCTGCACATTAATGTGTATGTAAATTGTGTACACGATGAACAGAAAATTAAAGGTGTAGTATTTTGTTCCCAGTTGAAAGGAATATAAATTTTTTAACAAGTGCATAATAGCAACCCGTCACTCAAATCTGACAGCACATAAGCAGTGTCGTGGATATTTATACTACATGCAATTAGTGTTTTGCACTAATGAGAACAACATGTCAATCAAATATGACAGCAGATAATCAATGCCATAGATAAGGATATATCATGAAACTAGAGATTATCTGTTCGAGTTTCTCAGGTTTTAAATCTTTAAAAATGGAATATGGAATACGTCATGAGTTGCTGTATCGTGATTGGTGATAGACCGTGGGCTTGGGAAGTGTCCGCTAAAATGAGAAGTGACGAAAGCTAACCACCCCTCCCTTGACGGATTTCCTTAAAGGAAGGTTTTCGGTGAATTAAAGAAAAAGTATTTTGAGGGGAGTCTACCAGAAGTGTTGCTTTTCATATTTTTCTGTAAAGTGACTGAATAGGCCGGAGATTCCGCCTGTTTACAAAGTGAGCTCTCAATGGTTTCGTGAATTACGCCGTGTGATAATTAAGGCCTGCCACGGACCGGGTGCATTAGGTTCGTCGTAGACTCGAGAACTCTGAAAATTTCCGTTCTAGGAGTGAATGCAGTTGTGAATCAAATTATATCTTTAATTTTCTCTTCTTTGTAAATAATAATTTATAATTACTTAGAGTTCTGTCTGTATATACACTGAAGTGACAAAAGTCATGGGATAGCAATATGCAAATTTTCAGAGGGCAGTAGCATCGCGTAGAACAGGTATAAATGCGCAGTGCTTTCGCAGAGCTTTCATTTTTGTTCAAGCTATTCATGTGAAGAGGTTTTGACGTGATGATGACCGCACGACGGGAATTAACAGACTTTGAACGCGGAATGGTAGTTGGAGCTAGACGCATGGGTCATGCCATTTCGGAAATCGTTAGGGAATTCAACATTCCCAGATCCACTGTGTCAAGAGTGTGCCGAGAGTATGAAATTTCAGGCATAACATCCCACCATGGACAGCGCAGTGGTCGACCGCCTGCACTTAACGACCGAGACCGGCGACGTCTGCAAAGAGTCGTAAATTCTAACAGACAAGCAACACTGCGTCAAATAACCGCTGAAATCAATGTGGGACGTACAAGAGACTTGTCTGTTAGAACTGTGCGGAGAAATTTGGCTTTCTTGGGCTATTCCAGCAGAAGACCGACTCGAGTGCCTTTACTGACAGAACGACATCGCTTGCAGCGACTCGTGGGCACGTGAGCATATCGGTTGGTCCCTAGATGAATGGAAAACCGTGGCCTGGTCCGATAAGTCACGATGTCAGTTGGTAAGATCTGATGGTAGGGTTCGAGAGTGGCGCAGACCCCACGAAGCCATGGACCCAAACTGTCAGCAAGGCACTGTTCAAGCTGGTGGTGGCTCCGTAATTGTGTGGGCTGTTTTTTCATGGCATGGACTTGGTCCTCCGGTGCGACTGGACCGAACATTGACTGGAAATGCTTATGTTCAGCTACTTGAGATCACTTGCAGCCATTCATGGACTTCATGTACCCAAACAACGATGGGATTTTTATGGATGACAATACGCCATGTCACCGGGCAACAACTGTTCGCGATTGATTTGAAGAACATTCTGGACAATTCCAACGAATGATCTGTCCACCTAGATCGACCGACATGAATCCCATCGAGCATTTATGGGACATCATCGAGAGGTCTGTTCGTGCCCAAAATCCTGCACCATCAACGCTTTCACAATTATGGACGTCTATCGAGACATCATGGCTCAATATTCCAGCAGAAGACTTCCAACGACTTGTTGAGTCCATGCCACGTCGAGTTGCGGCTTTTCGCCGGGCGAAAGGAGGGCCAACACGATATTAAGATTTATCCCATGACTTTGTCACTTCAGTGTATAATGCTTGTAAATATATATTGTTTTCCCACGAACTTCAAAGTGGCCCTCTTCTTGAAGTTGTTGTAGGTCTTACAGATGTCGCGATGTTGTAAAGGTGCAGAATGGAGGTTATTCTTTCAAAAGAACTTTTAGCGTTGAATAGTAACGTAAAATTAATGAGTAATGAAGATTGTACAGAAAACTCCCAACAGGCAGCTTAACTGTTGCTGAGAAAACATTAAAAGCAGGTGGAGTCTAAATCGTCATAAAATCTCATTGTTTTTGTAAGAAGATCACACCATTATAGGAATGGCAACCAGATTTTCCAGCATTTTTACTTTTATAATTAAATTGTTTTTTTCGGAATTTGATTTAATCTATTTATATATAAACGAATAAAGTGAACTTTTAAAAAGACATTTGCTTAAGAATTTCTTTTGAAAATACGCTTACAGAAATTACATGAAATTATTCAATAATTTGCCAAAATCGGGAAACTGTATTCAAAATAAATTTACTAAATACCTTAAATAAATACCGTATCATTTTATGTCTCCATATTATTCAAAATTTTAATAATTTGTTACATCATTATTAACTTAATAAGTAGTAAAGAAATAAAAGTATGTACTCTAATTCAGATGTATTATTGAATAAAATATATAATTTATATTCACTAGGAAACTCTTTCGTTAAAAAAAAAAAAATGCACAAAATTTAATTACTTAAAATTCCATATATATATATATATTTTACACTACTGAGAAATTTTTATAGATTTCCTTTATCTTACAATGTATAAGGATGGATAAGTTATAAAAATCTAAAGAAAGACAGTTTCTTTTCACTCTGTAAATGACATTTTTAAAAAAAATATTACGATTACTTTTCCTTTTTAACTCGCTACAACGTTATGTTTAGAAATATTTAAGTGGTCTATGTTAGCTCAAATGGAGCTATACTCTTTGTTAAGTCTTTATTTTTTTTTATTATTATTCTTTTTTTTTTTTCTCCTTTTATGGCCAGATACTATTGACAGAAGGTGAATAAAGTACGATTGACAGCGCCATCTGTCGCCAAAGTTGGCGACCACGTGCCACCAAACCTTGTTACCCTCTTTACACTCTCTATCCCCCCCCTTCCCTTTCCGTTTAACTACATAGCAGCCGTTACATGCTGAGAATTATCACGGCGTCACCACCTGATATGGAATTAAAAAAAGGAAAACAAGATAGAAAGAAATATTTCCGACCTAGATCTGGAATGAGTAAAAATACCAAATATATCGACGGAAAGCCATTGCGGACTATAAGAATGATTGGAACGATTAGTGGATTTTGTCAAGTGCAAAAGATTAACTGGATTGCCGGTTTCCTGACGACATTAACACTGGAAAGTGGCCTTATCACAGAGAAGGGCGGTTAGATTTGTTTCTTGTCTAAATTGGGTTCGAATTAAACTTAATAGGTGTTTCGTACCTTGATAAAAAGTTTTCACTCTTATTATGTTTCAGATAAGAGTCAGGAATATCGAACACGTAAAACAAAAATAAAATAAATTTGCAAAATAACTTTGAATAACATGGGGGCATAAAATCATATAAAGTTTTAATAATCTGTTAAATAATTATTATTTAAACAAAAAGTAAAGAAATGAAAGCACATATTTTAATTCAAAGGCATTATTGAATAAAATATATTACTCATATTCACTCGGACGTTTATTAAAATAAAAAAATATTTTCAATTACTTAAAATCCCATAACTATTTTTTTTTTACACTACTAAGAAATTGTTATCGTTTTCCTTTATCTTAAAAATGTTTAAAGATAAGTTATAAGAATCTAAAGAAATACTGTTTATTTCCACTCTGTAAACGGCATTTTATAGAAAATATTGCGATTACTTTTCCTTTTTCCTTTTATAACTCGCTACAACGTTATGTTTAGAAATATTTAAGTTGTCTATGTTAGCTCAAATGGAAGCTATACTCTTTGTTTAGTTTTTATTTTTATTTTATTATTTTTTTTTTCTCCTTTTATGGCCAGATACTATTGAAAGAAGACAGAAGGTGAATAAAGTACGATTGACAGTGCCATCTGTCGCCAAAGTTGGCGACCACGTGCCTCACTCACCACCAAACCTTGTTACCCTCTTTACACTCTCTATCCCCCCCCCTTTCCGTTTAACTACATAGCAGCCGTTACATGCTGAGAATTATCACGGCGTCACCACCTGATATGGAATTAAAAAAAGGAAAACAAGATAGAAAGAAATATTTCCGACCTAGATCTGGAATGAGCAAAAATACCGAAATATCGACGGAAAGCTATTGCGGACTATAAGAATGATTAGGACGATTTGTGGATTTTGTCAAATGCGAAAGATTAACTGGATTGCCGCTTTCCTGACGGCATTAACACTGAAAAGTGGCCTTATCACAAAAAAAAAGGGTCGGTTATATTCGTTTCTCGTTCGAATTAAATAACTTGTTAGGTGTTTCGAACCTTGATAAAAAGATTTCACTTTTATTATGTTTCGGATAAGAGTCAGGAATATTGAACATGTGATACTAAATAAAATAGACTTAAAAAGAATATTTAACCACCTACGTACTAAATTAGAAAGAAACTATAATTATATGGTAATATTTTCAAACTTCAGAATGAAAATTTATTGTTATTTATTGTATAATTTATAAATTTACAAATATTTATCATGTAAAAAATAAAAAATTATAATTATATTAATGTAATATATTTAAAGTATTTATTGTAGGAGAGTTATAGTTATTTGCTGTAGGTCCTGTTCATTATTTGTATTTTAAATTATTTATTCCCTAATTTGTTAACAAATTCTATTTTATAATAACCTACTAATTATGTATTGTATTAATCAGAGAATTAAAACCTTGCTCTTTTATTAACAAAAAACATACGTCTTTATTTCAACACCAAAAATGTCAAAATTAAGGTTGTTCAATTGACCAGGAATCGTGCTGTTGTTCTAATGCAGATGGCAATGTAGAGATAGTTAATCTTTATGTCATATGCAAGGGTGTGTCACTGTTACTCCTTTAACACTATCCAGGGTACACGTGTAGCTTGAAGATATGCTATGGACGCGAGTAACACTACCCCTACAAAACTCTACGATCCTATTAGGCCGCGACCTACGGATAAAAATGGATTCCGAACCACTACAAATATCCCTGGCACCGCCGGTAATCGAACACGAAACCTGTGGTACCGAGTGCCAGAGTTCTAGCCACTCGCCCATCAGACCCCCTACAGAGGCCTGACCCCCACTACGCTCTACGAACAGGATTTGTAAAAAAAAAAAATTAAGTTAAAATTAAATATTTCCAACCTAGATCTGGAATAAGTAAAAATGGATGGAAAGCTATTGCGGACTATAAGAATGATTGGAACGATTAGTGGATTTTGTCAAGTGCGAAAGATTAACTGGATTGCCGGGTTCCTGACGACATTAACACTGAAAGTATATCCTTATCAAAAGAGGGTCGGTTAGATTTGTTTCGTTAGAATTGGGTTCGAATTAAAGTTAATAGGTGTTTCGCACCTTGATAAAAAAAGTTTTCACTTTTATTATGTTTCAGATAAGAGTCTGGTATATTGAACACGTAAAACTAAATAAAATAAATTTGTGGATGAATTGCCCATTTAAACAACAACTGCAAACTTTTCAACCACACATGTACAAAATTAAAAATTTTTAATTATATGATATTTTTTTTATACTTCAGAAAAAAATTGTATGTATATCATTCATTGTATAATTTACAAATGTTTATCATATAAAAAATGAAAATTTATAATTATAAAATGTAATTTAAAAAAATATATATATTTATTTAATGCAAAATTTTATATTAATTAAATCAATAAATTTTTAATATTTAATTTAAATCTTTAATTTTTAATTATTTTTTTAAATTAATAATTTTTAATAATTATATTAAGTACATATTTATATTAATTTGATAATTTAATAATTATTTTTATTCCAAATTCAGTTATTTTTTTACTGCTAATGAACATTTTTTTTTGTAAAGGAGTTGAAAATAGTTATTCATTTGTTGTAGGTTCTATTCATTATTTGTATTTAATCATTTATTCCCCTAATGTAACAAATTTTATTTCATAATAACGTACTAATAATGTACTATATTAATCAAAGGATTAAAACTTCGCTACTAAAGTAACCAAAAACATATTTATATTCCACCACCAAAATAATGTAAAATTTAAGGTAGTTCAATTGAGCAGGATTCGCAAAAAATTACAATTATTATTAAATAAAAATTAATATATTTGCTAAAAATTATATGAAATATTTCCAGCTTCAACTTTTGCACATCATCTGTAGACATTCGGCAAAAATGTCAACACTTTGAAATTAGACATCCTTTAAGATATTTTTATAATATTCTATTTAGATATTGTATAATCCTAAAAAGCGTGATATAAATTTAATTGATGTATTAATAAGTAAATCACTCTTTAAATTATTTTATTATCAAATGAATATATTCCGAAATTTTGGCATAGTTTGTTATTTTGAATCATATCTAAGCAATTTAAAGCAGCTTCGTTCTTTAAGTAACTAAAAACATTTTTTTCTCTAATGCAGACAGCTGTCTTGGATGCCTTAAGGCCAGCGCTGCACAGACGTTACTCACTTTGCATGACCCAGGGGTGCGTGTAACTTGAAGATAAGCTACGGACGTAGAGTAACACTGTTCCCGCAACGCTCTACGTTCCTATAGAACGGGACCTACGGCTTAAAGTGGATTCCGAACCACTACAAGCATCCATGGCAATGCCGGGACTCTAACCCGAAACCTGTGGTACCGAGCGACAGAGCTCTACCCACTCGTCCATTCAGGCCCCTTTTACTTAAAAAAAAAACATATTTATGTTAATATTTCAACACCAAAAAAAAAAAAAAAAAAATTTAAAAACAAGGTAGTTCAATTGAGCAGGATTTTTACAAAAATTAAATTTATTATTAAATTTAAAATAAATTTATATAAATTAATAAAATATGCAATTATAGGCATATGCAATATTAAATTAATAAAATATTAATATTTTAAAATATTACCATATTTACGAATTGTAAAATCCCAGAAAAGCGCGATATAAATTTGATTGATATATTGATTATAAGTATATCATCTTTTAAATTATTTCAGTATCAAACGAATATAATATTCTGACATAGTTTGTTATTTTAGAAGCATATCTAAACAATTTAAAATTGATTCTTTTTAAATACGTTCTACTGTTATGATTGCGATACATTTGTAAAACAAAGAAAATACAGTACCAGCCACCAGCAATCCTATAAAAAAATGTGATTTCGATGATGTTTTTTCCTTTTATAATCTATGTAGTTGGAAAATCAATTTATAATTCTTCATGCTTTTGGAACATCGAAAATTTAATGGGAGTTTTTAAAAAGCGAACCTGCAATATTATTTTTCTAGTACAAAATATAATTAAACTATTTTCTTATACCGAAAGATCTGTATAAGCTAAATCATAAACAAATCTAATCATTTAAAAGTTATTATATCGTCTAGACTTTTGCAACTCCAGACAACTATGTTGCTGCAGCCAGTTTGAATTGCTGACCTGAAGCCGGTAGAATAAATTTCTTTTAAATTTTCAGAATAACGTAATTATACAGAATTATCTTGAGATTATACATGTGAAGTTTTATGAACCATAATATATTTTACACACATAATAAGTGTAATTTTAACTAAATTAATTAAATTCATAATTTAGAAAATATATTGTTTCCTTTGAATTTCCCTTTTATGGAAAACAATTTATTTCAGGATATTAATTAGCTAAATTTGCCTGCGTAATTTTATATAATAGAGATCCACACATTTTTATTTAGATTATTTTAGTTAATGAAAGTTAATGTTCTTCTATAGTAAAGAAATTCTGCAATAACAACAACAAACTTAATGAATGGAATTCTAATTACTATAAATTGTAATGCGATTATAAAGGGCTTTTAGATTTCCTTTATGAATGAAATTAGTTTAAAACTGAATTTAATTGAAACATTTTTTATTTGCAGCTTAACTATTTAGAGCTGTAAATAAAAATATTAATTGATCAACTGTTAATAAAACCTCACGATAAACCAGTATACGATAAACAAACTAAACAAACCGCGATAAACCGAATTTTTTTGCCAAAGGGCAATGATTCTTTCACAGCTGCTGAAATAATTTATAATTATTCATGATTTTGTGATTTTTTTCTCCTGTTAGTTACTTTCCAAACTAAAGGCAGCCAGTAGTTTTCTTGCAAAGTATATATTGTCAATCAACATTATTACAAGCCATTTCGCCAAAACCTGTCGCCAAGATTGTCAACTCAGATATTCTAGTTGTTTTTTTTGTCTGTTATTGTTGTTTCTTATTCCACTTGGTAGACATCTAAACCAAACCCACAAACCCGTATGGAGTCATGTTTGAAGGAAAAAAGGGGATAGTTTTTGTTGTGATGGAGCACCCATTGATAGAAGTCTAATTTGGCTCTGGGACATTCTAGAGTCACATGAGACCGGAATCTAAGGCTTAAAGTGGATTCCGAACCACTACAAACATCCGTGGCACCCTCGGGACTCGAACACGAAACCTACGGCCCCGAGCGATAGACATTCGGCCATTCAGGCCCAGTTTTTGTCTTTTACATTATGCAGAAAACATTTACCAAATTCTTACAAGAAAAATCCTTTAAATGAGAAAAAAAAGACCAAACTATAAAAAGTGGTATTTTGTAAAAATAACTAAATATGTATCCATACATAAATTCGTAGTAATATGAAGATTACCGTAGCTAATTTAAAATCAATGTGGCAAAATTTTGATGAAGAATTTTTTGAATGTTAAAAATAATGTGTAGCAAGTAAAATTATTTAAAATTAAAAACAGTTTAATTTAAAAAGCACAGGAGTGGTGAAAAGTATTATATTAAATGAACAATAAATAAATTTAAATAATTTTTTTTTTTAGGACAAATTTTTACTAGCACAAAAAAAATTATTCAAGATTTTACGTACTCAAATTTGAAAAAATTTGGCAATGATTTGAAAAATTATTCATTGTGATAAAAAGCAGATATATTATAGACAATTTTCTCAATTATTAATTAATTAATTATTTAACTCAATCACAAAATTTTAAAAAATAAATGGCAAGTAGATAAGTGTTAAATACTTGAATATATGCATAAAAAATATGCATATGCTATTCTTATACGACATTTCATTTATAATGCATGGTTGCTATAAAAAATAGCCATCACTAAAATTTAGAACCCCAATATGCTGGAAGATTAAATCTGGGAAACTATTCTCTACATAAGTTGAAGACAAACCATCTTTAGCAAAATGCCTAGTCGTTAAGATCCACATAAATCAAGTATAAGGCAGTTTATAAACAAGGCCTTTTGAGAACTAGAGCTATCCAGACCTATATAGCTCCAGACAACGATGCGTTTGCATTGGATATTCTCACACTGAAGATAATGAAATTTCTTGACATTTTCAGAGCAACGTCATTTTACATATTTCCCTAGAGGCTATACAGACGTTAATTTGAGTAGTATTTTTATATGTATTTTACATATTAGTCTAGGGTAACGGGTAATTTTTTTAAATTAAAAGTAATTATGCTTAATTTTAATCCTTTTAAATAACATTTAAAATTATCATTATTAAAAACTTTTAATAATTACAATTCTTATTATTTTTACTAAAAAAAATTAATAATATTTTACAAAAAGTTGTTAAAAATAATATTTTTACAAAAAGTTAATAATAATATTACTATTTTTACAAAAAAATTAATAACTTTTACTTTTTTAAAAAAATTAATATTATTATTAATATTTTTACAAAAAAGTTATTAATAATAATATTACTATTTTTACAAAAAAATTATTTAATAATATTATTACTATTTTTACAAAAATTTATTAATAAAAATATTATTACTATTTTTACAAAAAAATTAATAAAAATATTATTACTATTTTTAAAAAATATTATTAATAATAATTTTACTATTTTTACAAAAATATTATTAATAATAATTTTACTATTTTTACAAAAATATTATTAATAATAATATTACTATTTTTACAAAAAAATTATTAATAATAATATTACTATTTTTACAAAAAAAATAATAATAATATATGACTATTTTTACAAAAAAATTGTTATTTTTACAAAAAATTATTAATAATATTTTTTTAAATTATTATTAATAATATTTTATTAACAAAATATACTTAATGCAAATTATTGTAGGAAGTTATAAGAAATAAATTCGAATCTACACCCTTAGAAATTATAGTTTATTAAAATATATTGTAAAACTTTATTCAAAAGTTATTTCATGGAAATTTCAATTTTTATGTTTCCATAATAAATTTTCTAAGGATACGATAGAATTTCATTGGAATTCTTGTTATAAGACGACTAGCAAGGAATTAAATCATAAAAATTACAATCCTATCTATAAATATAAATTTAAAAGGAAGTTTTCATCCGAAATCATTCTAGGTTAGATTAAAAATTGATATTTGATAAAGTAGTTCATCAGAATTCATGTCAGTTCACATTTCCAATCTTTAAAGAGGTTTTTGTACTATATCTTATTATGCAAAAGAAATCGGTGCCAGAAGATTGTAGGTGGAATTGAGTAAAAATATTTCGAATAGATAATATCTTTCTAAGTTAAAAAGCAGTTATTTTTAAAAACTTTCTACAAAATTAATTTAAGTAAAAAGATAGATTTCAATTTTTTAAGTAAGTTTTTAAGAAAGCAATTATTTTAAAAAGACAGATTTTTGTGATATACGATATGATAAATCTGTCTTCATCAAATTATATTCATTTAAACAAAAAAAATATGCGATATAAATAGAATGGAATTGGTTCATATGAAATTGAACAAAATTTTCATGCGAACAAATACATTTGTAGTATAACATTTTCGAAATTAATTTTTTACATATAATATATAAAAATCAGAGTAATAGTGGTATATATTTTAAAGTTGACCTATTTATTTTATTATTGATACAACTAAAAAAATAATTACTGTATTTTTAATAATTAGATTAATGTTATTTTTATGATACAGCCTAATATATAAAATTTGGTTCTTAAGCAAATAATTGGATAGCAGCAATAAAATTTTTATTTTTGCTTACAAATTAAATATAGTTCAGAAATAATACTAACACTTATTTAACTAACAGAATGAGTATTTCTAAATTATTTATTATGAATAACTTTTTTAAAATACTTCAATTCAAATTTCTTATAATGATTCATTTTTTTGTCATAATTTTTTTATAAATCCATTAATCCATATGGATTAATTAATTATTATTATTCTTAAATCCAGATGTGTTAAAGGTAAAAAAATAATGAATGGAAACATTTTATGCATGCGCTTACTGTTTATGTACATTTTTTTAATGTAGTAGTTAACGAAAATGTTGTTCATGATATCTTTGAAGATAATTTTGCCTAGGTTAGAATCATATACATTTTAATGTCTCAATATTTAAAAACATTGTTAAAAACTGGTAAATAATATTATCAGTGCTTATGAATTATTATTACTTTATGTGTTTAAGTATTATTTTGTATTTAATAGTTCTTCAAGCTGAATTTTTTTTTTTTGTTAAAAAGATTAATAGTTACATATATATCGGTGTATCTGCGGAATTTAACTTCTTAACGGATTAATCCGAGTATATTCCAACTTTATATCTTATTGAAAACACCATGAGTTAACTCGAGTTAAAACCAATTTTTTTTAATTCAAAACTAAAACAAGTATTTTGGAAGATATTTCTGTTCTAGTCACAGAAGATTTATTAGAGAACTCACAGCTTTATTTACACATGCATAAGCCCCGCACATATACAATTAGAGATATACAATATTTAACACATTCATAAAGACATATAATTATAGATTCATGGAAGGATTGAACTTCTAAGCCCAAAATTCGATACTCAGCAACCCGCAGGATGCGTCACATATAATTATATTTCGTGTATAATATAATGCGGTTAGAGAGTCTGGCCAACTGACCATTTCTCCTGAACGTGCCACAAGGGAGCTCACGCTTATATGTAGGAGGAGTATGGTTACAAAGTTATTTTATATTTCATTATTTAATTTAATTTAATTTGGGCCTGAATGGCCGAGTGGCTAGCGCTCTGGCGCTCGGTACTACAGGTTTCGGGTTCGAGTCCCGACGGTGCCATGGTTGTTTGTAGTGGTTCGGAATCCACTTTAAAAAGTAGGTCCCGGTCCAAATAGGATCGTAGAGCGTTGTGGGGGCATTGTTACTCCGCGTCCGTGGCTTGTCTTTGACATGCGCCCCTGTGTGATGTAAAGTGAGTACGTCTCTGCAGCACTTGCCTTAAGGCATCCAAAGACCAAGCTGTCTGTGTTTGCCAGCTGCATTAGAAAGAAAAAAAAATTAATTTATGTGTTTATTTATTTATTTTTTTATAATAACAGCGATGGATATTGTGAAGACTACAGCGATTAATAGGAGGAATATAGTTTTAATTCTAATGTACAATTTGAATGGCTAAATGTATATTTGAAATCATGAAAAATAAATAAAACAGAATAAAACTTATTAATCATCATTTTAACAATGCATGTTACCAACTTTAATAAAAAAAAAACTTTGCTGAAACAGTACACTCTACTCAATACTTTAGGAAAGGAATGCTTTAATGCATCTGTAGAACCAAATTTTGTAAAAAAAATGTTTTTAAATATCAAAATTCAATACTAAAATAATTCAATACTTCAAAATGACAATACTATTTTTAAACAAAATATGAATAAAGGAGAGAAAAAAATTTCACATAAAAGTTTTCGTATCAATCACACATCGTACTCCAATGCCAAAAGTTTCCTCATGGGCAACTCCAAGATTTGAAAACTGAACTGGAGTCGCTTTGAATTCTATTCATAGTTGTACTTGCTTTTTCCTAATGTGAACAAATATAAATCTTATGCTGCAGAGTTTGAGTAACGAATTCGTTTCTGGTAAATGATCCGTGATGTTCTACGATGATATCTAAAGCCAAACCTTGCATGGATTTGGTAAAATTCTGTAACCCAGCAAAAACAAACAAATAATTTATCATAAAGATGTCAGAAATTTTTTCATGTTGCATTGTTTTTTTTATCAAGTACAATATTTATTTTGTGATAACAAATATAGCGCTTTTTTTTTTTCTACATTTAATATCTTGAATAAAACGGCCTGAATGGCTAGCGCTCTGGCGCTCGGTACCACAGGTTTCGGGTTCGAGTCCCGGCGGTGCCATGGATGTTTGTAGTGGTTCGGAATCCACTTTAAACCGTAGGTCCCGTTCTAATATGAAAGTAGAGCGTTGCAGGGGATATTGTTACTCCGCGTCCGTGGCTTATCTTCTAGTTTCACGTGCCCCCTAGGTAATGCAAAGTGAGTAACGTCTATGCAACGCTTGCCTTAAGTCACCTAAGACCAGCTGACTAAGTGTTTGCCAGCTGCATTAAAAAAATATCTTGAATAAATGATTGAAATAAAAACTGTTTAGGTTTTGTGTATTATTTTTTGTGTTAAACAGCCGATAAATTTTATGTAAGAATATTTGTAACTACAATGAGATATATATTATAAATTAAATGTTACCACAGTTCACTAAGTGAATCTGCTATATGACAGGATTTGTATAGCTGATTGCAAGAGCACCAGATAGTCATCAAGGTTTGGTTTGGATTTGTCGCTCTACGTGCACATGAGGTGCACATAGAGTTCATTATGTGAACATGAGGGCTAAGCAGACCTGGACCTACAGTTTAAAGTAGATTCCGAACGACTAACAAGCATCCATACTAATACCAGGATTCTAACCTGAAGCATGTGATACCAACGACCAGAGCTCTACCACTTCGCTATCAACTCATCAAGGATCTTACCATCTTCTATCTCAGCAAAATGTTTTTCCGACCTACGGATCAATCATGCATATTCATGATATAAATACGCACAGTAAATGCACAGCTAAAAGACGGATTAAAAAATAAAACCTTTTTATTAGTTTCTAATTTTTATTCGTTAATATGGTTTCAACATACGTAGCTAAAATATGGATTAAAAATTAAATAAAACCTATTTATTAGTTCGTAGTTTTAATTCGCCCCATGCTTTCAACACGCTCAGCAAGAAGACAGGCTCGAAGTTATATTGTCAGATTATTTATGTTTTAATTAACAGTTTTTTTATAAATTAATCCTAACGACATTTTATATGAAACATTTGTAGAAGATCAATTTAATTTACAAGAAAAGGTTATAAAATCGTGATATATTTTAAATGAATGTGAAAATAATCAAAAATGGAATTTCTTTATCAGTTAGCCTAGTTATGGCATCCAAATTCACCTTCAAAATTTCAATTTTAATTAAATTTCGTCCTCACGATATCCTGTGCATCGGTTTTGACGCTTTAGAAAAAGAGGTGTAGGCTATGACAGAATTTTCAACATTCGCATTAATATTACCTGCCTGAAGAAACTATTCTGGCTTCTCTCCCATTCCAAAGACAGAAATTTTACCTTTAACATGCATATAAAAAATTACATATCAATACTACCATATACAAATCAAACATATCCATAACGCTGTTAAATTTACAAATTTATACTTCGTATTAAACTTTCTAATTTATATTTTAATTTATACTTTATAATTTCAGTATTGTAATTTTTTTTTTTACAGTTACTCCAATTTTAAAACGCGAACAAATTAAAATGTTCTGTAATTTTTATTTTAAAAGTACTAACTGCCACTATTATCATTCATTTAAGTATTCAAAAATTAGTTCAGAAATATTTTTTGTTTACCTTACTAGATATATAATTTCAAAACATTCATTCATGAATTTTAATTATAAGGGTATGAAAATGAAGGTCGAAACAAAAATTAGAAAATAATCATGTCATAAAAACTGTCATAAAATTCTTGGTAGTTGCTACTTCATAAATATTTATAACTCATTAGCATGTGAAATTAGGTATTGAAGGCAATTATTTTAAAAATGTTATGCTTGATATGAAAGATAATATTATAGTTAAAATGCAAAAAGCAATTTCCAACATGAATTTCAGCACTACTTAAAAATTCCTTACAATACGTTTAATTTAAAATTACGACATATTGAGTGAAATATTAAAAAATATTATACGGTTTTCAAAGTAATGGTTTGTTGTTCAAAATCAGTTTTATTTTAATATTTAATATGGCTACAAATTAAAGAAATTGAAATTCTAGTTGAATGTATTGGTATAAATATTTCAACTATTTCATGAATAAAAAAAATTTGAAACAAATTTTTTAAAGCTTATTAATATTAATCAGGGCAAAATATTGTATACTTTGTAACCAAATGTAAATTATGTATGCTTCACAAAACAGGTTTAGGAATTACTGTTTAGTGTTTCTGTATTACGAAATTTGTGATTTATTTGTTTGTTTGTTTTTAAATAAATAAAATAATTAAAAAATTTCTAGATTTATCTTCTCATTGTGTAAAAGAGAAAATAGTTAATAACTTTATAAAAAAGAAATTTTTATATCTTAAGTCTAACTATGAAGAAACGAATGAAAGTAAATAATCCATTTTTAAAGCAAAGTGATAATATATGAATCAAAATGATACTATTATATGTTACTATGAAATGGCTGCACTTAATTAATCATGTTACCATAGGAACACATTTTAAATACCAAAAATGATTATTTGTTTTTCTAATACAGCTGGCAAACACTTAGACAGCTGTCTTGGATGCCTTAAGGTAAGCCCTGCACAGACGTTACTCACTTTGCATTACCCAGGGGGCGCATGTAACTTGAAGATAAGCCACGGACATGGAATAACAATGCCCCTGCAATGCTCTACGATCATATTAGACCGGGACCTACGGTTTAAAATAGTTATTGATGTGGATTTGCATAGATTAGGATTTGATGCGGATTTGCATAGATAAGGATTTGATGCGGATTTGCATAGATTAGATTTGATGCGGATTTGCATAGATTAGGATTTGATGCGGATTTGCATAGATTAGGATTTGATGCGGATTTGCATAGATTAGATTTGAGGATTTGATGCGGATTTGATATTTGCTTAGATTTTATGTAGTTTTGCATAGATTCATATATTGATTTTTGCATGAATTTTTATTCGCTGTGGATTTTGGATTTGTTGTGGCCTTGAATAGATCTGATTTGCATAGATTTGGATTGCTTGTGGATTTGAACGAAATTGGATTTGCGTTTGCCACCCTTCCTTTTCTTACCAACAAAAAGAATTTCTAACCTATGGATTTATTATGCCCACCTTTTACATATATCTGAAACACAGATTAATAAAAAAATGAAAAATACATTTTAAATTAAATAAATTTAAGTAGCAAATTTTCAGTAATATATAACACAATATTGTAGATTGAGCGTTGGCACTTAATAAATTTATATCAATAAAGAAATCAAATATGATTTTATCTTTAACGTCTAAAATTCAACTCGTTATAGAATTTCACAATTTTATTTTGATTTTATTTCATTTAATACCTTTTATCTTTTAAAACTGTTTCAACTTCTTGGATGAAGAAAAAAACAACAATCGCAGAAAAAGATAAAACGCTCAATCCATTTCCCACAAAAGAAGTGGAATAAAAAATAAAAAAAAACACAACTTTAAGTAAAGCTGTAGTGAGATGGCAGAATTTTTTTCGGCTAATATTACCAAAAACCTTTTTACTGTATCGAGAAAATATATAAGAAAACGAGATATATAAAAAAAATAGATTAAAATAAAGCCATTCGTACAGGAGAAAATGAAATCGAATTGGAGAAGAAAAAGAAATAAAAATGCGTTTTCGGATGTCTAAAAACGCTGATGAGTGAAAAACGTTAAAAACATTTTTCTCAAACCTGCAATGTGAGCTATTTTGAGAGCTCAAAATTTTCACGAAATATAAGAAGCGACTAAGCCCCTAGAGAGACGCCAGAAAGTATATCTTGATTTTTCTAACTTGCATTTCCTACTTTAGCTAGATAAATCTATGAGTATTTCTTAATATTGAGTATCTTTCAGGAATAGAGACGATTATCTTTTAAGTTGTGTTCATTCTTCTTTCGTTTTTTCCCCTTAGTCATAAGAAAAATGTTCTGTGGATAAAGAAAACCAATTAGTTTCATTTCAAAAGTATTGATCTAGACTTGCGTTTAAAATTTTAACTATCTTTTTTATGTTTAGTATTTGGAATAAATGGAATCTTTACAGAAATTTATTGTATAATTGAATTTTGAAATTTGCTGAAAAAATGTTCTTGATATTAACGTAATATAAATTTTTACAAAATAAAATCAGAATTATTGAGCTATAAGAAGAAAAAAATTTCATTGACCAAATTTATTTGTAAAATCTTTTTATATACAAAGGAATTTGGGTAAATCTATTTTTCTAAAAATAACAGCTAAATTAAGTCCCCCATGAAATTTTCCGTTACCAAAGTTGTTACTTCCTACATGTAAAATATCAATCATTAGGTTTTTTTTTTTGCATTTTTTTGCATTTAATCTGCTTTTTCTTGCCAACAAAAAAGTTTTTCTACCCTACGTATTTATTATGTTTAGCCGGTACATAGATTTGGAGAATAGCTTTTAAAAAACAAAAATAAATTTTAAAGCGAATAATCTTAAGTGCAAACTTTCAGTACGACATAGCTAAATATTATATCCAGGGCAGGGTGCATTGCACGATGCAATGGTGTGCATTACCCACACAATATTCCAACATTAAATCCTCATGATTGCCAATTAATCTTGCATCTCCAGAGAGATTTGCATGGTTATTCGTTTGCTGCGGAATTGCATGGCGTTTCATTCGCTGTGGATTTGCCTAGATATCCATTCGCTGTGGATTTGCCTGGATATCCATTTGCTGTGGATTTGCCTGATATCCATTCGCTGTGGATTTTGCATGGATATCCATTTTTGGATTTGCATCACATCCATTGCGTTGATTTGCATGCACATCCATTCCTGTGGATTTGCTTGGATATCCATTCGCTGTGGATTTGCATGGATTTTTATTCTCGTGGACTTGCATTTGCCACCTATCATTTTCTTATCAATAAAAATAATTTCTAGATTATGAATTTATTATGCCCACCTTTTAAATAGTTCTAAAAAGATTTATAAAATTAAGTATATATTTTGAAGTTTATAAAATATAAGCTGCAAACTTTCAGTAATATATAACAAAATATTGTAGAGTGACTGCTTTGGTACTTGATAAATTTATATCAATAAAAAAAAAAATCAATTGTGATTTTATCTTTAAGGACTAAAATTCAACTCAATATAGAATTTCACTATTTTTATTTCATTGAATACCTTTATCTTTTAAAACTCTTTCAGCTTCTTGATGAAGATAAAATAATCGCAGAAAAAATGAAACGCTCAATCCATTTCCACAAAAGAAGTGAGGAAAAATAAAATAAAAACGCAGTTTATGTAAAGCTGTAGGGAGCTGTCAACATTTTTTTTTTTCGGCTAATATTACCAAAACCTTTTACTGTATCGAGAAAAATTATATAAGAAAACGAGTTATAAAAAAAAATAGATTAAAATAAAGCCATTCGTACAGGAGAAAAATGAAATCGAATTGAGAAGAAGAAAAAAAAGAAAGAAAACGCGTTTTTGGATGTCTAAAACGCTGATGAGTGAAAAAATGTTAAACACATTTTTCTCAAACCTGCAACGTGAGTTATTTCCCGAGCTCAAAATTTTCGCGAAATATAAGAAGCGACTAAACCTCTGGAGACGCCAGAAAAGTATATCTTGATTTTTCTAACTTGCATTTCCTACTTTGACTAGATAAATCTATGAGTATTTTTAATATTAAGTCTTTCAGGGATAGAGACGATTATCTTTGTTATATTCATTCATCTTTTTCCTCTTAGTCGTAGGAAGGAAGTAAGACAAATATTCCGTGGATAAAGAAAACCAATTAGTTTCATTTCAAAGAATTGATCTAGACTTGCGTTTTGCTTTTACGGGGATTTTTTAACAATTTTTTTTATATTTGTTCATGGGAATAAAGTCCTATCCTTAAACACAGAAATGTATTGTATAATTAATTGCTGAAATTATATTGAAATAGGATATTGTCTCTATATTAATGTTATAAGAATGTTTATAAAATAAAAATCAGAATAGTTAAACTATATGAAAAAGATTTTGATGCCCAATATTTCTTTAAAAAATTCTTTAAAAAATTTTCTTCAAAATTTCTTTTTTTCTTTTTAATTTTCGCTGTAAAGATAAATTTCTTTTTATAGCGAAATAATTTGAATAGACATTTTTCTAAAAACAGCGGCCTAATTGAAATTCCAATGAAATCTCGAATCCCCCAAAATCGTTGTTTTTGCTCTTGCCGTATCCCCTGAATAGTACAAGAAAACCAAATAACGTGGTGCTCTTGAATAATATTGGCTATCATTATTGCCAGCTCTGAATATATATCCTTATCCGAGAGATAATCCAGTCAATATATGGTGCCTGCAACATCTGGGACAAAATTGTAACATGTTTTAACTAAATGTCAATTAGTATGTTTGGTTTGTTTTCCGCTCGACGATCATTTTTGGAAAACTTTGGTTTAAATACTATAACTTGAATTTCGAGGACGAACAGATAGCTATGCCACCACCAAGATTAATATCTGAAGCTTAGAGGGTTATCCGATCCAACTTAGAGGGTTATCCAAGGTTAGAGGTCTTGCCATTTGTGGATAAGGTAGCAATCAATTGATAGAAAAATAACTAATTGAAATATAACATATGATTTTACATAAATATCCGCATAATTTTCAAATATTAATCAGAAATGAATATTATGTGGTTATTTATTTAAAAGTTTTTTTAAATACAGTTCTCTGCCCGAATCCTAGTTCAGTAGTAACGTGCACAACTAATGTAAGGCAGTCCTCATGTTTAAATCCATTGCTGACATCTCTGACATTGAGTAGGCACTCGACATCATTAGTACTGCATCAATAATGAAAAAAATACCTTCATCGTTAGTATTATGGCCAAAAATTCTAGCCTGCAGATTTATTATGATTAGCCATTAGCTTTTAAAAAAAAAGGAAGAATAAATTTTAAAGTGAATAATTTTAAGTGGCAAACTTTCAGTAGCATATAAAACAATATTCTAGATTGACGGCGTTGGTAATTTATAAATTTATATCAATAAAAAAAAATCTATGATTTTATCTTTAACGTCTAAAATTGAACTCGATATAGAATTTCTAAATTTTATTTTGATTTTATTTCATTTAATACCTTTATCTTTTTAAAACTCTTTCAACTTCTTCAATGACGAAAAATAACAATCGCAGAAAAAAGATAAAACGCTCAATCCATTTCCCACAAAAGAAGTGGGGAAAAAAAGCACACAAGTTTAAGTAAAGCTATAGGGAGCAGGCAGCATTTTTTCGGCTAATATTATCAAAAACCTTTTTACTGTATCGAGCAAAATATATAAAAAACGAGATATAAAAAAAAATAGATTAAAATGAAGCCATTCGTACAGGAGAAAATGAAATAGAATTGAGAAAGAGAAAAAAAGAAAAACGCCTTTTTGGATGTCTAAAACGCTGATGAGTGAAAAAAATGCTAAAAACATTTTATCAAACCTGCAACGTGAGCTATTTCAGAGCTCAAAATTTTCATGAACTATAAGAAACGACTAAGCCCCTGGAGACGCCAGAAAGTATATCTTGATTTTTCTAACTTGCATTTCCTACTTTAGCTAGATAAATCTATGATTATTTCTTAATATCAAGTCTCTTTCAGGAATAGAGTCGATTGTCTTTTAAGTTGTGTTCATTATTCTTCTTTCACTTAGTCGTAGAAGTAAAGTAATAAAATTCTTTTGTGGATAAAGAAAAACCAATTAGTTTCATTTCAAAGTACTGATCTAGATTTTGCTTTTTTTGTTTTGGCAGGGATTTCTTATATGCTTTTTCATATTTATTCATTGGAATTAAGTGCAGTCCTTAAACAAAGAAATATATTGTATAATCGATTTTTTGAAATTATACTGGAAGAGCAAATTTTCTGGATATTAATGTTGTAAAAATTTGTATAAAATAAGAAATCAAAACAGGTGAGCAATAAGAAGAAATATATTTCGATGACCATAGTTTCTTTGTAAAATCTCATTTACTGCAAAGAAATTCAGGGAAGTATTTTTTTTTCTAAAAATAACAGCTAAATTAAGTAGTCAATGAAATTTGAGTTAGCAAAAGTGTTACCTCCTACATGTTAAATGTCAATTATTAAGTTTTTTTATTTTTTATTTTTTTTTTGGAATTGCATTTGCCACAATCCCTTTTCTTGCCAACAAAAAAGATTTCTAGCCTACGAATTTATTATGCTCAGCCTTTATACAGATGTGGAAAATAGCTTTTTATAAAAAATTAAGAATAAATTTAAATGATCAACTTTCAGTAAGATACAACAAAATATTGTATCAAGGTGCGCGTCGCGAGGTACTTTACTCATACAAGATTACAACATTAAATCATCATGATTGCAAATGAATCTTACCACTCATGGGCAGAGGAATTTGCATTCGCTGTGGATTTTGGCATTTGATGTGGATTTGGATTTGCTGTGGATTTGATTTGATTTTTGCTGTGGATTTGATGTGGATTAGATAGATTCGGATTTGATATGGATTTGCATAGATCTGGATTTCATAGATCCGGATTTGATGTGGATTTGCATAGATCCGGATTTGATGTGGATTTGCATATATCTGGATTTCATGTGGATTTGCATAGATCTGGATTTCATGTGGATTTGCATATATCCGGATTTTTGGATTTGTGAATTTGATTTGCATATATCTGGATTTCATGAATTTTATTAGCTGTGGATTTGCATATCTGGATTTGCTGTGGATTTGCATATATCTGGATTTGCTGTGGATTTGCATAGATCTGGATTTACTGTGGATTTTTAGATTTGATTTGTGGATTTCCACGAATTTGGATTTGCATTTGTCACCATTCTTTTCTTACAAAAAAACATTTCTAACCTATGGATTTATTTTTTACCTCCCCCCTTTCCTTACATAGATATGGAAAACAGATTTTAAAAAAAATTGAAGTATAAATTTTTAAAGTGAATAATTTTAAGTGGCAAACTTTCTGTATCATAAAACACAATATTGTAGATTGACGGCGTTGGTGCTTTATAAATTTATATCAATAAAAAAAATCATTTATGATTTTATCTTTAACGTCTTAAATTCAACTCGATATAGAATTTCACAATTTTATTTTTTATTTCATTTCATTTAATGTCTTTATCTTTTAAAACTCTTTCAACTTCTTGGATGAAGAAAAAAAAAAAAACAACAAACGCACAAAAAAGATAGAACGCTCAATTCATTTTCCACAAAAGAAGTGGCAGAAAAAAATTAAAAAACACAACTTTAAGTAGAGAGCTGGCAGCATTTTTTCGGCTAATATTACCAAAAACCTTTTTACTGTATCGAGAAAAATATATAAGAAAACGAGATAGAAAAAAAAGAAAAAAAAATGAAGCCATTCGTACAGGAAAAAATGAAATCGAATAGGAAGAAGGAAAGTAAAAAAAGAAAATGCGTTTTTGGATGTCTAAAACGCTGATGAGTGAAAAAAAATGCTAAAAACATTTTTCTCAAACCTGCAACGTGAGCTATTTTGGAGCTAAAAATTTTCGAGAAACATAAGAAGCGACTGAGCCCCTGGAGAGACGGCAGAAAAGTACATCTTGATTTTTCTAACTTGCATTTCCTACTTTAGCTAGATAAATCATGAGTGCTTCTCAATATTAAGTCTCTTTTTCAGGAATACAGACGATTATCTTTTAAGTTGTGTTCATTCTTCTTTTCCCTTTAATCTAGAAGTAAGAAAAATGTTCTGTTTATAAAGAAAAACCAATTAGTTTTATTTCAAAGAATTGATTTAGAATTGCTTCTTGCTTTTGCATGGGAATTTTTTAAATACTTTTTTTATATTTAGTCATCGGAATAAAGTGGAATCTTTAAACACATGAAGATATTGTAGAATTGTTTTTTAAATTATGCTGGAACTGCAAATTTTCTCAATATTAATGTTATAAAAGTTTTTACAAAATAAAAAAAAAAAAAAGAACAGCTGAGATACCAAATGAAATATATTTCGATGACCAAAATTACTTTGCAAAATCTCATTTATAACAAAGGAACTCGGGGAATCATTTTTCTAAAAATAACAGCTAAATTAAATAGCCAATAAAATTTCAGTTACCAAAGTTCTTACGTCCTGCATGTCAAATGTCTATTAGGATTGTTTTTGTTTTTTGGCAATTGCCACCCTTCCTTTTCTTGGCAAGAAAAAGCATTTCTACCGTACGAATTTATTATGCTTAACTTGTAAATAGATTTGGAGAATAGCTTTGTAAGAAATGAAGAATAAATTTTGAAGTGAATAATCTTAAGTGGCTATCTTTCAACAAGATATAACAAAACATTTTATCCAGTGTGCACGGTGCTTTTACCCATACAATACTCTAACAATAAATCCTTATGATGGCCAATAAATCTCACCTCTTCTAGAGGAATTTGCATCCACTGTGGATTTGCATGGATTTGAATTTGCTGTAGATTTGCATGGATTTATATTCAATGTGGATTTGCATGGATTTGAATTCGCTGTAGATTTGCATGGATTTATATTCAATGTGGATTTGCATGGATTTTTCTTTCCTGTGGATTTGCATTTGCCACCCTTCCTTTTCTTATTAACAAAAAAGAATTTCTAGCCTATGGATGTATTACGGCACAGCCTTTACATAGATCTGAAAATGAAATTAATCTTTTGGAATGAAAAACTCTAAGTGGCCAACTTTCAGTGAGACATAGCAAAATATCGTTCCATGGTGCACAATTCAGGCTACTTTACCCACACAATATTCCAATATTAAATCCTCATGATGGCCAATGGATCTTACCTCTTACAGAGAGTTGACATGGATTTGCATGGATTTCATTTGCTGTGGATTTTCATTGATATTCATTCGCAGTGGATTTGCATGGTTCATTATTTTTGGTGAATTTAACTTTTCTATTAATTTGCATTTGCCATCCTTCCATTTCGAGCCAACAAAAATAATTTCTAGCCTACGGATTTATTATACTTTGCCTTTACATAGACTCCCAAAATACCATTATAAAAATGAAGAATAAATTTTGCAGCGAATAATTTTAAGTGGCGAACTTTCACAGTAAGATATAACGCAATACTGTAGACTGATGGCGTTGGTACTTTAAAAATTTAGAATAATAATATAAAATCAATTATGATTTTATCTTTAACGTCTAAAATTCAACTCGATATAAAATTTCACAATTTTATTTTTATTTTATTTTATTTAATACCCTTATCTTTTAAAACTCTTTCAACTTCTTGGATGAAGAAAAAAATGACAATCGCAGAAAAAGATAAAACGCTCAATCCATTTCCCACAAAAGAAGTGGAATAAAAATAAAAAACACAACTTTAAGTAAAGCTGTAGGGAGCTGGCAGCATTTTTTTCGGCTAATATTACAAAAACCTTTTTACTGCATCGAGAAAAATATATAAGAAAACGAGATAGAAAAATAATAGATTAAAATAAAGCCATTCGTACAGGAGAAAATGAAATCGTATTGGAGAAAGAAGAAAAAAAGAAAAACGCGTTTTCGGATGTCTAAAACGTTGATGAGTGATAAAAAATGTTAAAAACATTTTTCTCAAACCTGCAACGTGAGCTATTTTCGAGCTCAAAATTTTCGCGAAATATAAGAAGCGACAAAGCCCCTAGAGAGAGCCAGAAAAGTATATCTTGATTTTTCTAACTTGCCTTTCCTACTTTAGCTAGATAAATCTATGAGTATTTCTTAATATTAAACCTCTTTCAGGGATAGATACGATTATCTTTTAAGTTGTGTTCATTCTTCTTTTTCCTTTTAGTTATAAGAAAATGTTCTGTGGATAAAGAAAACCAATTAGTTTCATTTCGAAGAATTGATCTAGAGTTGCGTTTTGCTTTTGCAGAAGGATTTTTTAACTACTTTTTGTATTTAGTCATTGGAATAAAGTGGAATCTTTAAACACAGAAATGTATTGTAATAGATTTTTAGAAATTATTCTGAAATTGCATATTTTCTCAGTATTAATATTGTAAAACTTTTTATAAAATAAAAATTTTTAAACAGCTGAGTTATAAGAAGAAATATATTTCGATGACCAAAACTACTTTGCAAAACTCGTTTACAGCAAAATAATTTGCGAAATCATACTTTTGTAAAAATAACAGCTAAATTTAATCGCAAATGAAATTTCAGTAACAAAGTTGTCACCTTCTACTTGTCAAATGTTAATTATTAGGTTTTTTTTTTTTTTCTTTTTTGCATTTTTCACCTTTCTTTTCCGTGTAAACAAAAAAAAAAAAAAATTTTTAGCTAACGGATTTATTATGCTTTACTTAGATCTGAAAAATAGCTTTATAAAAATATAAAGAATAAATTTTAAAGTGAATATTTTTAAGTGGTAAACTTTCAGTAAAATATAACAAAATATTGTAGATTGACGGCGTTGGTACTTAATAAATGTACATCAATAAGAAAAATCAATTACGATTTTATTTTTAACGTCTAAAATTCAACTCGATATAGAATTTCACAATTTTATTTTGATTTCATTTAATACCTTTATCTTTTAAAACTCTTTCAACTTCTTGGATGAAGAAAAAATAACAACAATCGCAGAAAAAGATAAAACGCTCAATCCATTTCCCACAAAAGAAGTGGGGGAAAAAAACACAACTTTAAGTAAAGCTGTAGGGAGATGGCATCATTTTTTTTCCGGCTAATATTACCAAAAAAACCTTTATACTGCATCGAGAAAAATATATAAGAAAACGAGATAGAAAAAAAAAAATAGATTAAAATAAAGACATTCGTACAGGAGAAAATGAAATCGAATTGGAGAAAGAAAAGAGAAAAAAAAAGTAAAACGCGTTTTCGGATGTCTAAAACGCTGATGAGTGAAAAAATGCTAAAAACATTTTTCTCAAACTTGCAACGTGAGCTATTTTCGAGCTCAAAATTTTCGCGAAATATAAGAAGCGACTAAGCCCCTAGAGAGACGCCAGAAAAGTATATCTTGATTTTTCTAACTTGCATTTCCTACTTTAGCTAGATAAATCTATGAGTATTTCTTAATATTAAGTCTCTTTCAGGAAAAGAGACGATTATCTTTTAAGTTGTGTTCTTTCTTCTTCCCTTAGTTTTAGAAATGAAGTAAGAGAAATGTTCTGTGGATAAAGAAAACCAATTAGTTTCATTTCAAAGTATTGATCTACATTTGTGTTTACTTTTGCATGGATTTTTTTAAGTACTTTTTACATTTATTCGTTGGAATAAAGTGCTATACTTAAGCATAGAATTGTATTGTATAATTGATTTTTGGAATAAAATATTAATGTTATAGAAATTTTTTTAAAAAAAAAAACGTTTGATCCATAAGAAATATATTTCGATGACCAAAATGACTTTGCAAAATCTCGTTTATAGCAAAGTTATTTGGGAAATTATATTTTTGTAAAAATAACAGCTAAATTAAATCGTCAATGAAATTTAGGTAATTGAAATTTCATTGACGATTTACGATCTTAGATCGATATTAGATTAGGCGATCTTAGATCGAAAATAAGAAAATTATAAATTAGACCGATAAGTTGTTACCTGCTACATGTCAAATGCCAATTATTAGGGTTTTTTTTTTACTTTTTCTTTTGCGTTCGTCGTCCTTCCTTTTCTTTCCTACAAAAAAAAATCTCTAGCATATAAATTTATTATGCTTAGTCTTTATATAGGTATGGAAAATAGCTTATAAAAATAAGGAGTAAATTTTGAAATAAATAATTTTATGTGGCCAACTTTCAGTAAGTTATAACAAAAATTTTGTATCCAGCACGGTGAAGACAGCATTACCTATAGAATGTTCCAACATTAAATCCTCATGATTTCAATAAATCTTACCTCTTACAGAGGGATTTGAATTTTCTATGGATTTGCATTTGATGCCATTCCTTTTCTTGCCAACAAAAAGGATTTCTAGCCTACGGATTTACGGACAAAGATCTGGAAAATAGCTTATAAAAAATAAAGAATAAATTTTGAAGTGAATTGTTTTAAGTGGCCAACTTTCAGTAAGATATAACAAATATATTGTATCTAGGGTTAGTGATTCAGGGTGTTTTACCCATAATTCATTAAATGACTAAGGCCTGGTGGATATCAGGATAACACACTGGCCATAGTGGTGGCATGCCGCTATTTGCGCGTTCTTCGGAATACGTTCTACACAGTCGTCTCAGTCTATTTAGCCCAATGTCTGCAAAAAAAGCCTTAGATCGAAAAACAAACCAAATATATTAAATCACATTTAGTTGAAGGAGTTATAATTTTGTCCCAGCCGTAGCAGCCGCCATGCATTTTCTGGGAAGTCTCTTGGATAAGGAATTATACTCTGAGCTGGCAATCAACAAACATAGCCAATATTATTCTTAAGCACAACGATACCGATTTTATTGTACTCTCAGCGGATACGACAAAAACAACAATTTTGGCAACGAAATTTTCATTGGAGTCTCGATTAGGCTGGTTTTTTTAAAAAATGCGATTCACCAAGTTCCTTTGATATAAAATAGATTTTACAATAAAATTTTGGTCATAGAATTATATTTCATCTTATTACTCAACTGCTCTGAGTGTTTTATTTTATAAACAAATTTATAATATTAATACTTAGAAAATATGCAATTTCAACAAAGTTTCAAAAATCAATTACACATTGCATTTCTGTATTTAAAGATAGCACTTTATTCCACTACATATAAAGAGTAGTCGAAAAAATCCCTCAAACAAAAGCAAACGCAACTCTAAATCAATACTTTGAAATGAAATCTAATTGGTTTTCTTTATCCACAGAACGTTTTTCTTATGACTAAGGGGAAAAAGAAGAATGAACACAACTTAAAAGATAATCGTCTCTATTCCTGAAAAGAGACTCAATATTAAGAAATACTCATAGATTTATCTCGCTAAAGTAGGAAATGCAGTTAGAAAAATCAAGATATACTTTTCTGGCGTCTCTCGAGGGGGCTTAGTCGCTTCTTATATTTCGCGAAAATTTTGAGCTCGGAAATAGCTCACGTTGCAGGTTTGAGAAAAAATGTTTTAACGTTTTTTTCACTCATCAGCGTTTTAGATATCCAAAGCGCGTTTGTCTTTTCTTCTCCAATTCGATTTCATTTTCTCCTGTACGAATGGCTTTATTTTAATCTATTTTTTTATATCTCGTTTTCTTATATATTTTTCTCGATACAGTGAAAAGGTTTTTGTTAATATTAGCCGAAAAAAATTCTGCCAGCTTCCTACAGCTTTACTTAAAGTTGTGTTTTTTTTTTTTATATTTTTTATCCCACTTCCTTTGTGGGAAATGGATTGAGCGTTTTATCTTTTTCTGCGATTGTTGTTTTTTTTTTCCCCTTCATCCAAGAAGTTCAAACAGTTTTAAAAGATAAAGGTATTAAATGAAATAAAATCAAAATGAAATTGTGAAATTCTATAACGAGTTGAATTTTAGACGTTAAAAATAAAATCATAATTGATTTTTTATTGATATAAATTTATAAAAAGTACCAACGCCGTCACTTTACAATATTTTGTTATATCTTATTGAAAGCTTGCTACTTAAAATTATTCACCCAAAATTTATTCTACATTTTTTTCATAAATCTATTTTCCAGATTTACGTAAAAAAGTCAAAGCATAATAAATTCGTAGGCTAGAAATTCTTTGGGGTAAGAAAAGAAAAGTGGGCAAGTACAAATTCCCACCAAATGAAAAACCATGCAAATCCAGAGCAAATGAAGAACCATACTAATCCATAACGAATAAAAATCCATGCAAATCCGTATCGAACAAAATCCATGCAAATCCGTATCGAACAAAAATCCATGCAAATCCACAGCGAATGAAAATCTATACAAATCCTTAACGAATAAAAATCAGTCTGGGAGCGTTAAGATTCATTTACCATCATGTGGATTTAATGTTGAATATTATATGGGTAACCACTACACCGTGCACCCTGGATACAATATTTTGTTATACTATACTGAAAGTTAGCTACTTAAAATTATTCACTACAAAATTTATTCTTTATTTTTCATAAAACTATTTTCCAGATCTACGTAAAAGCATAATATTTTTGTCTGCAGAAAAGGAAGGATGGCAAATGCAAATCTATAGAAATTGCAAATCTACAGCAAATGCAAATCCGTTTCGGAGAGGCAAGATTCGTTGGCCATCATGAGGATTTAATGTTGGAATATTGTACGGGCAAAGTGCCCTGCAAATGCCCTTGATACAATATTTTGTTATGTGCTACTGAAAGTTGGCCACTTAAAATTATTCACTTCAAAATACATTCTATAAACTATTTTCCAGATCTATGCAAAGACTAAGCGCAATAAATCCGTATGCTAGAAATTCTTTTTATTGACAAGAAAAAAGGGTGGTAAATGCAAATCCACAGAAAATGTAAATGCTTCTTGGAGAGCTAAGATTCATTGGCAATCATGAGGATTTAATTGTTAATATCCCTCTTAAAGAAAACTTTCGAAGTTAACCATCCTTCATTTTTGTATTCTGCCGATTGTTTTTGACAGTTTTTATCAGAATTTCGATTGATACAAAACAGTATATCGCAGTTGAATTAGTTTTTCATACCAGTGACTACAAATCATGAAAATTAAAAAAATTTCTATTTTTTCGATCATTTTGCTACTTTTGGCATATAAATTGTGTTGCTATGGCAACGATATTAATTAAATTTAGCTTTTGCATACTATCATGTATACAGTATAATTTTGCATGCATAGTATAATTTTGAAACTTATATTGTATTTTGCGTTAAAATGGCTCATTTATTTTTAATCGTTATTTCATAGTTAGGCTTAAGATATAAAAATTGCTTTTTTTATAATGTCATTAATAATTTAGCGTTATATGTTTGATTTGTGTGTGTGATTTTACTGATATGTACTTTTGATATGCCCGTGGAAGATAAAATTCCCCTTCATTAGTATTGTATCAGTGGTGAAGAAAAATAACGACAGAGTAAATACTAGGAAACAAGTAATATAAAAAAAAAAATTTTTTTAAGGTCAATTCTACTTTTCCTTCCACTATATTGCAGAAAATTCCTTTACAAATAAAGTTAAAATGTTCCTGTTACTTCTGACGCCATCTGTTGGTAGATACATACAATTTAAATCTAAAAAAACTAAAATTAATTCATTACATTAAGTTACAGAAATTAATATTTGAAAAACTGTATTAACATTAAGTGAAACTGTATTAACATATATTGTACTAACATATATTGAAAACTGTATTAACATATTTTTGAAGCACTTAAATAAATAAAAAATATTTGTTATAAAAGATTCTATTAAGTCTATGATATTTAATAAAAAATATTAATAGGGCAAGAAAAAAAGTTTAGGAATCACTTTTGATATTAGAATTGCTTTTCGAGATTGTTATATTGGTAATTAGTTTTTGTATTTTCATTTTAATCCACTCGCACCTTTAAATATATTTGATAAACTTTTAGCTAAATTCAAGCTCTTTAAAAACTTCAATGGTACCGTAGAATGATTCAAAACCACTTTAAAAAATAGACTATGTATATCTTTGAATGATAACGTTAAAATTAAGAACTCAAAACTTGAATTGAAGAGAAAAGATTGAAAGCTGGAATTAAAAACATTGGAGAAATTGATGGATAAAACCAAAATATAGTGCCTCCACACGATGGTCTCTGGAAGTTCATCCTCAAACATAAGTAAAAGTATGGCTGAGTCTTTAAATACAAGTCAAAAAATCATAAGTTATTAAACAAAAACATACCTTAAAAAAGAAAACAAAGGAAAACACCAAGTGTAATCATCTAAGTTAAATACCTTTACAAGTAAGAAGACAGCATTCATAACCCTTCTATTAGCTTCTCGAAGAAACCCATGCAAAAAGTAGTGGTGACAAGTGTTGAAACTCAATTTCTGAAATTTCAACAGCCCATCAAAAATGAATCATGGTCTGCAGGGTATATCTGCAAATTGAAAACATTAAACTTCGTTTTGTGTAACCAGGAGCTGAAAGCAATTCAAAACTTTTTTTCAATTTATATTCAAAAAATTTAAACCTTTCTTGAAAGATGATTTTGACAAAATATGTCGAAATGACGTAGGGTGTTTTAACAGTACGTGAAGATACCGTGTCAAAATTCTGTACTCTGTTTTTTTTTTCGTATTGATAAAGGTACTTTAAAATTCCTCAAAAGAATCAATTAATAAAAGCAGTTTATTGAACATTATCAGTGGACTCTAAACAGTTCTGACGTTTCAACCATGTGAATTTTGAGATGATATATAAGAAAAGAACTAAACAAGAGCAAAGCGTCAACCCTGAGAGGATTTAAAAACCATTTTAAAATAAATAATGATAATCGCTAAAAATGCATACAAAGGGGTTTTAAATTAGGGCCAAATCGATGTAGACAATTCAACTATGTAGTTATGCCAAGAATTGCATTAAGAAATATCTCTAATTTTTACACTGGTTTGAAAGAATACGAATGAACCAGAAGTGACCCTTGAGGCCTTTTTTTTTTTGTCATCCTGTATTTGAAAACTTTCCTATGGCGATCATCAGACTATACAATGAGTTCACATAATTTATGCAAAGCTATTATATTTTGTATGCAGTAGAGTTTGAGTGATTGAGTTGAAGAAGCAACATAGATTTTGTCAGAGGTTTAATTTTTAGAATTATTTCTACATTCGAAAATAATCGTGAAATAACGAGAGTATAAAAAATAGTTAAATATTTTAAAATGTAGATCTATCGTGTGAACAAGGAACAAGTTAAAAATGTTTCATTGCAAAAAGAATGATGAAAGTATAGTATACTTAAAAATAAAATGACTATTCAAAATTATTTAACAATTTAGTATATATTTTAAAAATTTTCAACTGAGCACTATTTTTATGTTATATTAGCTAAGCAATAAAAACAAAAAAGTTAATTTCATTGGCTTTTCATACAAATATTTACGTGATAAAGATAATTCAGCTGGTGTTGCCTTAAATAATACAATAAGGATAAAAAAAAAAAAGAAAACGTTTTGATTTTTCAACTTAGATTTAAAGTCACTGGGTAAGTAACATAGTTAATATCAAAATTTTTCTAGTTTTACAATGATTTCTACAAGACAATGAACTAATTTTTAGACGATTTTTTTTTTTTTTTTATGTTTCGAATGAAAGGAATATTTATTATATAAAAAAAAGAAATAATTATATATTTTTCAGTTTAAAAAGAAAGTGCATTAAATAGTACAAAAGTATGAAAATGTTTTACATTTTCACAAAGAACAAATATATCGCTCCCCTTCAATTCTTTTTCATTAATACAGAATATTAAAAGGAGAATATATTTTGTCACTAAATTTACACCCAAAAGAAATTTTTTTTTGACAATTGCACAAAAAATAAATAAATAAAATAAATCATTTTTTTCGCCCCTAAAATTTTTGTGTTTATTTTTTTTTATAAATGTTAGCATTTTCACAACTTTAAATAAAAAAGAGTATGATACGATGTCTTTACGAATATGATTAAATACTCATATCGTTAGAAGCGACACTTCTGATTTGGTTACTTTTTTTAATTGCTTGTGCATGCGATTAGTATAACATCGTTTCGTGATCTGAATTTGCGATTCCTAAATGATTACCTTTTTCACTTACTTATGCAAGCGATTAGCAACTCGAGTTTCCGTAAAAGTAATTCGTAATTTCTAAATGGTCTTTTTATTTACTCGTGATTATTTTAGTATAAATTGAAATGATAAGTATACAAAAAAGAGACAAGGTGAAATTAAAAAATACAAGTAATAAAAAATAATCCTCCACAAATTAATCTCGTTAAGTTGAATATGTATTGATTACAGTAAATACGTTATAAAACTACATTTTTTAAAATTAGATTATGTAACAATACGCACACATTTGCTTAATAAAGAATTGAAAGGATTTCTCTGTAAAATAATTGATATAAAACACATAGGCAGTAAATGTAACTATGAATAAACTTCAAAGTTAGTAAAATATTTTTTTTCTCATAAATACATCAATTTATGAATATAAAACTTTAAGAAAATATTGAAGAAATAATAAAATGAATAGACAATAGACAATGTTGAAATAGACAAAATTTGTAACAATACAATTTACAGTTTTGTTTTTCATTTATGTATAAGAATTTTATGTTTTTAATATTAAAATTATTTTGTTTAACAATAAGTTAAAAATTAAAAATTCATACATTATTTCACTTATGGATGTCAACTTAACGCCTTATGGATAGAAACTTAATTATTATTTTATAGTAAATTATGTTTTCAGTAAAGGAAGAATATTAATTTTTAAATTTTACAAACAAAGTGACTTAATAATGTCCTTTTTTTCCTTGATAGCCGAATGATTCATGATTATAAAATCAACAGCGACATACCATCACAGGGAAAGGATCCAGACGAAATGTTAGAACGATTTCATTTTTGTCGCATCTGTTTTCTTCAGAATAAAAATTTTTAAAATTAAATATTTTCTTGGATTCCCCTTTTCCCGTCCACATTAATTTCCATAAAACACGAGGCAGCCATTTATGGATACGTCTTCGGCTGGTGAAGATTAAAATCACATTACAACTCGTAAATCAAGAACATGTTGCCGGAGATGATTCGATTTATTGTTAACGTCAAAGCCGTCATTAATGCCGAAAAGCACAAGCCAATTTATCAGTCCAAAAGAAACAAGCAAATTCGGGGACATTATTAATCGAGTACTGCACATATTCCAATGATAAATTGGACACGGCCCGCGAAAAGATACCAATTACGCGAACATAATTCAACATAAATTACCCAGTCTGTTGGATCGGGGAATATATTTCCGTCCTAAAACCATTCCTCCCAGAAAACTTTTCTACGAATTTAATAAATTCCCTCGCTAATCAGTTCTAAGACTTTTGAAAGATTTTTGAATTTACTGGAGGGGGAATTTTATAAATTGGAATTCGGGGCCTCGATTCGATGAGAACTCTTCTTTGTGGTGAGATGTTCAAAAGATGAACAAATAAGACTCATCCAAAAAGTTAATTGCATGCTAATCGAAGGGGAAAGCTAGCTGTTAATTTTGGGCAAAAGGTTTGTTTTGTGAATTAGCAATACTCATTGAAGAGGCCACTGATTATCGACTATTCAGTTTATGGAGTTAGTGAATTTTCTGTTTTCTGCAAATCACATCACAATCTTCTGTCAAGAGTTTAACATTGAATGAATCGTATTTATTCGACTACAGCCAATTGTGTCGCTTAATTTATGGAAAAATTAAAAAAATGTTCTTAATTATTTATTAGGAAATCTGCACATTCGAACAGACTTAGAATTGTTAAAAATATTATTCTAATCAAAACCGTAATTAAATTTAAAATATTGAAATGGAAATATAATTATCGCGAATTATTGATTACGCTTATATTTATTAATTTAACATAACTCTTATGAAACTCAAAGACTGGATTTATTTTCAAATACTAAGCAATTTTTCACCTTCAATCATTTCCCTTTATAACGTAAAAATTCAGCTCTTTTAGCGCAGTTTTTGTTAATTTTTGATAAGTTAATTAATTATACCGATTCAGACGATTTTCTAAACCTATCGCTTATTCCTTAATTATCTAAACTGATTAATCTAAACCTGGTGATCGATTAACCCTGATTAATCTAAACCTGGTGATCGATTAACCCTGATTAATCTAAATCTGGTGATCGATTAACCCTGGTTAATCTAAACCTGGTGATTGGTTAATCCTGGTTAATCTAAACCTGGTGATTGGTTAATCCTGGTTAATCTAAACCTGGTGATTGGTTAATCCTGGTTAATCTAAACCTGGTGATTGGTTAATCCTGGTTAATCTAAACCTGGTGATTGGTTCATCCTGGTGGTGATTGGTTCATCCTGGTTAATCTAAACCTGGTGATTGGTTCATCCTGGTTAATCTAAACCTGGTGATTGGTTCATCCTGGTTAATCTAAACAGGCTGGAAAATCCATCCTCTGCATTTGACATTTAATTTTCTGGTATCTTGAAACTCCATTTGGAGGAGGAATCCTGTAGAGTTTTGTTCGAAATTGCAATACACCACCCGAAATCATTGACCTACCAAAGATACGATTCAATATGCTTAGTGGGCTTATCATGAAAACAAAAACCTCTCGCATCTTAAAAAAAAAAATTAATAAAGTGATAGATTATCCTGGTTAATCTTACATAATCTGGTCTAATTCAGTGTGTACCATGGTGAATAGCAAATTCTATCGCCATTCGGCATCAGTGTATTACGAATTGCCAAGTAGGAGCATCTGTGCATTAATTGCAGTCATGGATTTATGAAGGCAATGGTGATTGGGACAACATGCATGATCCTCACGCATCGATGTTCGGTAATGGGAAATTCTGAGATTTTGTTCAATGTTCAATTTCTGAGATTTTGTTCAAAATTTCATTCCCTTTGTAAAGTATCGGCCTATATTAGACATATAATGCCTCCACAAGAAGAGGGTCACTTTCAGTTTCATGGGAACATTTTAATTTGCAAGCATTATATATATATATATATATATATATATATATATATATATATATATATATATATATATATATATATATACGTGTATACAAATACAGAACTCTGGGTTTGTATAACTTATTATTTTACAAAAGGAAATTTAAAGATTTAAATTTCATTCACAAGCGCACAAATACATCTCAAGTACATTTAACTCAAATGTCAGAGATTTTCAGAGTTCTCGAGTCTACTTCGAATCTAAAAATAAATGGTATGTGGCAGACCTTAATTATCCCACAGAACCACAAGGGGCTCAGGAGGAAACAGGTGGAACCTCTGGCATATTCAATCACTTCAGAGAAAAATAAACAGTTCTGGACGACTAGCCGAATAACTATTTTTCTTCTCCCGAAAAACCTCCCTTATTTTTAAGACAGTCCGTCAAGAAGGGGGATCAGCTTCCCTCACTTCTTATGTAGTAGACATTTCTCAACTCGTGGACTATCGCCAATCACAGTGTAACAACTCATGGTATAGTTTATATTAAATATGTAGTTGTTTCAACCTGTCAACTTCGCACAGACATTGGCTAATTTCCTGGGTCTCATTATATATGATACCGAATATCTGACATCAGATTTGAGCGACAAGTTGTTCTCATTAGTACAAAAAACTAATTACATGTAATATAACTATCCACAATATTGATTGTTTGTTCTCAAATTTGAGTGATTGGTTATTATATACTTGCAATTAACATAACTCTCTCCGTGAGAAAAAAAAATGCTACATATTCTGCATTGCTTCAAAATATTTCACCTTTTATTCAGTTGGACTGTTCGCGATACACATAGGTTGAACACGTGGTACACACGTATACAACAAAAAAAAGTAACATTCTTATTTCGCCATTTCAATGAATAAAATTTTGATGTTTTTTTACTAGTAGTAAAGACACATTTTTAATCGTTAATACTCCCTTATTACCTGGAAAATTTAGGTATAATTAATATTTGTTTCTCCTTACCTTAAAGGAGAAGAAGAAATAAAAAGAATATAAGAAGGAGAAAAAACTTTCTTTTTTTTTTTTCCTCCTTTAACTTAATGTATATTGAAACATCCAGTTAAAGAAATGGTTTTTAAATTTTATATTTATTAGACTATACATCTGGTGAAGATTGTCAACCATGAAATGAGGTATATTTGCATATCTGAATCATTAAAACCAACATCTCAGGCTTTGAATTTCATCTTCTTCGATGCAACCGATTCATGCCCATAATGCTGTCAATCCCAACTATCAACAACTGTCGTTTTCTAACTAGCGTTAAACACACGATTTTAATTAATAATACTACTTTTTCCCATGTAAATTTGGGAATATTTGTTTAATTATTTTTTATTAATTAATATTTGCGCATTAGTTCTTACCTGTATACTGATACTTCTATACAAAGAACTGGTTTTTAAATGTTTATTCAAATATATAACTGGTAAAGTTAGACAACCATGAAATGAGGTTTATTTGCATAGTTTGATCATTAAAACCAACATCTCAGATGCCATTTAAAGAAATGGTTTTTAAATTTTGTTTATCAAAATATACAACCATTGAAAATCGACCACTATGAAAAGAAAGTTTATTTGCATATCTGAATCATTAAAACCAATATCTCAGAAGCTGAATTTCACCTACTGCGATGTAACTGATTCATGCCCAATTCAAAATACCATTCCGATATCACCCAAAAGCATATTTCTATTTTACGAGAGGAACCTTTTCCGATTTCACCTTCTTCGCTTCAAAGATCTTTTTACCAACCGCAATCGCTTCGGAGTTAAATACCTGAATTAGATGCGTTCCATAAATCTAGAATAAATTAGGCCTAACCGAAGAGTGGCTTACCTAGTACAGCCATCCATCGCTTTTTTTCTGACAGACTAAGGAGACCAGGGAGAATTTTCTGAGCTCGGAACATTTATAATCGCACTTCACGGCCACAGCTAGGGCCTTAAGCTCCCGAGATTTAGAGTGCTAGACGGTTACAGTTGAGATGTAATGCCCCGGATCCAGGTTTGAATTGAGAATAATGGCCACTTCCTGCAAAAGATGTGTTTTCAGCGAGATGCCCTTTTCTGTCTTTGGTAAAAATGCTGGTGGAAAAATATTTACTCTGGAGATAAATTTAATTTATTTTTAAATTTATGTTGGCAACTTTATAATTTCATGATTAAATGAAGTTTTTTTGTTGCTGTTGTTGGTGACAGTCACTGGCAGATATGACCTGGTGTTGCTCAACTACAGAAAACAAAACATTTTAAATTTGAATGTGTTATTCAAAATTTACAGTTTCATTTAAGGAATTAAAAGTTTTTCAGAAGAAAGTTTTTATTCTTTTGTATAGAATTAAATGTTTGAGATTTTAAATTGCTGTCCTTAACTAATATAAATTTAAAAAAATTAATTAAATGAATGTTTTTAGCTAAGTTTTTCCAATAATGTACATATTTTCGCTTTACATTTAACGAATTTTTAAATTGCTTTATTTTTTTATGTTTCTATGTTCTAACTCAATAAGGTTGCTCAATTAACTTATTCCTTAATCCACTAACTATGCTGGTTGCCATGCATTTCAAAACCAACATTTAATTTTTATATTCAAACTTCACTATTCGGATATTGAGGCTCATGAACGATATAAAATTGAAAACCAAGCTATATAAAATTCAAAAATGATATTTATCTCCCAGATAAATATTTATCTGGGAGATAAATTCAATTTATTTTTAAATTTATGTTGTCAACTCAATAATTTCGTGATTAAATGAAGTTTTTTTTTTGTTGCTGTTGTCAGTCGCTGGCAGATTGACCTGGTGTTGCTCAGTTACAGAAAAAAAAAAATTTAAATTTAGGAAGTTTTATTCAGAAAATCTCTCACCCTAAAAATATAAATTAGCTGCAAAACATTCATTTATTTTTTAAAAGTTTTTCCAATAATTTTACATATTTTTGATTTAATATGTTCCTATGCTCTAATTCAATGGACTTGTTTAATTAATGTATTCCTTAATCCACTAACTATGCTGGTTACCATGCATTTCAAAACCAACAATTAATTTTTATATTCAAACTTCATTATTCGAGTACTGTAGCTCATGAACGATATAAAATTCAAAAATGCTGGTGGTTAAATATTTACCCGGAAGATAAATTTAATATATTTTTTAATTTATGTTGGCAACTCGATTAATTTTATGATTAAATGAAGATTTTTGTTGCTGTTGTTGATTTCGTCAGTCACTGGCAGATAGGATCTGCTGTTGCTCAGTTGCAGAAAATAAAAAAAAATTAAATTTAGTAAATTTTATTCAGAAAAAAATATTTGTTTAGAATTAACAGTTTGAGATTTTTAATGACTATCTTTAAATAATATAAATTGGATAAATGAATAATTTATTATATTCTAAATTTTTCCAATAATTTTGCATATTTTTGCTTTTGTTTCTACGTTCTAAATCAATAAAGCTTATTTCTTAATCCATTAGCAATACAGGTTGTCGTTATACTATTTTTTTCTCACGAGAAGTGTTTTGGCATTTCATTCCCAGGAGAGAGTTATGTATGTTATTTGAAAAATATATAACAGCCCATCACTCAACTTTGACAACAGACAAGCAGTATTGTGGGTAGTTATATTACATGCAATTAGTATTTTATGCTTAAGAGAATAACTTGTTACCGAAATCTGATAGCAGATATTCGGTTATAATGTAATATAATGAGGAAATTAGCGAATGTTTGTGGGGCCTTCATCGGTCGAAAAAAATTATAGATTGAATATCAACCAATTGATTTACCACGAGTTGTTACATCGTGATTGGTGATAGACTACGAGCTGAGAAAACTTTACAAAAATTAGAAGTGAGGGAAGCTGACCCCCTTCTAGAAGGATTGTTTAAAAATAGATTTGTGGTGGAGAAAGAGAGAGTTCTGCGACGAGTTGATCAGAAGTGTTTTTTTTTCTCTGAAGTGACTAAATAGGCCGAAGATTTCCGCCTGTTTTCAAAAACTGCAACTTGTTTTTCGTGAATCACACCGTATGAGAGTTAATGTCTGCCGTAGACCAGGTGTTTAGATATGTCATAGTCTCGAGAATTCTGAAAATCTCCGAACTTGGAGTGAACTGCACTTGTGTATCCTTAATTTTCATATATATTAAATATCCTTAATTTGCATATATATATATATATTATATTATATTAGCCAACGGCCTTACCATGCTGAATATACCGGTTCTCGTTAGATCACCGAAGTCAAGCATCATTGGGCGCGGTCAGTACTTGGGTGGGTGACCACCTGGGGACCACCGCGTGCCGTTGGCATACACAAATTTGGGTCCTGAATGGCCGAGTGTCTAGCGCTCTGGCGCTCGGTGCCACAGGTTTCGGGTTCGGCCCGGCGGTGCCATGGATGTTTGTAGTGGTTCGGAATCCACTTTAAGCCTTAGGTCCCGGTCTCCTATGACTGTAAGAGCGTCACGGAGCCAAAGTCAGACTTCTACCTACGGGGTGCTCCATCACAAGAGAAGCTGCTTCCTTCCCCTTCAATCATGAGCACGTATGGGCTCGTGGGCTTGGGCAGCCAAGTGGGATAAGAAACAACAACAAACAACAACATATTCTATATATATATATAATGTTTGTAAATAAAATTTACAAACCATGATTACATCAAATAAAAATTAAATCTGATTACCATGAACCAGAAAGTTGCTCTCTTCTTGAAGCCGTTATAGGTCCAGTATAGGCCAAGACGTTACATGATGCATTTCAATACCAACGAACAATTATTATTTTCAAACTTCATCATTCGGGTATCGCAGCTCATGAACATCATAAAATCAAAAAGCATTCTGAAATTAGCTTTAATATGCAAAATAAGATTTAAAAACTTTTAAAAACTATATTAAATTTTGATTATGCGTGTTACATAATTCAATAGCCTAAATGTAAAGGTTTTAAATTCACTTTTAGGGAAAGAAAATAGATTTCCGTTCAATTTACTAAGGCATTGGCATACGGTCTTGACATCAGAAAGCACTGTTTAATTAATTAGCGTAAAATACAATTACAGCAAGAGTTTTGTATCTGAGAAATTCGAATTCTACTAGTCAATTATCCATGACGGTCCCTTGATTAAAATTTAATCAGTAACTAGCTGTAAAGTTAATAGTTTAACTGGATTTCGGTTCCTCGGATTAAAACTGAAATTTCATTCTTTTCAATGCATTTAATTTCACAGATATTATTATGCGGGATTAATACTTGACATAACTGCAAGTAACCAAGAGTTCTAAATATTGATTTCAAATATTGTTTCTTCAGAGTCATGATATATATTTTAATGTCGTAAACTAAAAATATTTCGGAACGATTTCTCATCTAAACTTTCATAGTTTCATGTCATAGTATTTTAAATGAAAAATAATTGAAGATTATTTCATTCCTTTAGTAATTCTCTCGTTGGTTTTTTTTATTAATATATGTAATACTTCTTCATTAGAATTGTATTCGTTTTATTTGGTGAGGATATGAAATATAATTTTAAAAACCGAGATCAATTCCTCACATCAACAATAAATAACACTTAAGGGAATAAGTCCAATTTCTCTTGAATAATTTTAAAATCATTACCATTTTGAAAATGTACTATATATCTATAGTTGGATCGTAATTTGATCTACCAATTTCCTCAAGAACCTCAATTTCAACAATCTCAATCTCAATCCTCAATCTCCTCAATTTCCTCAGCAGAACAACGTAGATTTACAAAATGTGGTACCCTTTAAAACAATATTTAAACTTATCCTCCTTCTCTTCCTCCATTGCGCAACAGCCCCATGGTGGGCCAAGGAAGTCTGGCTACTGGCAGGTTTCGAGACAGTGGGTGTTTTAATTTTACGGTGTAGAGTGGTTAGCTTACTTCCAACCCTCTAGTCATATTAGATCTGATCATTCGATTTAGAGTGGATTCCAAACAACTATCGAACATTTGTGCCACCGTCGCGACTTGAATACGAAACCTGTCGCACCGAGCGCCAGAGCGCTAGTTAATCGGCCATCAGGCCCTCTCGTTTATTATTACCTGCACTATTTTTTTCGTTCTCGTCATCTGCAAACGGTAAGCAGAGGAATGGCTTCTTTTTTTTTTTTAAATTTATAAACTTATTTGAATTCATTCAATTTTTAAGTTAATGAACGGCGTATGAATGTGTGACACACTAATAAGGCTCAGACTACTTATTCGTGTAGTAACGTATTTGTTAGTAGTAGTATAATGAACATGTCCATTTGTAAATTAAATTTAACATTAAATTAACATCGAAGTTAGCCTGATTTTGTTTGTCGCTCTACGGCCAGTTTTCGCACACTCTGGGATAATTAGACCGGGACCTAATATTTAGCTTGGATTCCGAACCACTCACAAACATTCATGCCACAGTCAAGATTCGTGTCTGTGGTACTCAAGGCCAGAGCGCTTGCCAATGAGCCATCAAGCCGCCATTATGTAGAGAAAACTTATTATTTTTCAAGGAAAAATACGGAATTTATCAAATTATGAATTTGGATGTGCAGTTTAAAGTGTGGTCAATGAAGCAGTATTATTTATTTGGAAAAGTTTCACATTGTGGAAACCCTATTAATTGAAAGATTTTTTTGATCCTACCTATTTTAACATTAATTAAAATATTAACATGAATTATGGATAGTTTTAAAAATTTACTCTGGTTTATTATTTGGAAATGGAATACAAAAGAGGCATTATTTAAACTGTTTCTTTTTTATTAATACGACAATATATGCAGATTGACGTCTTCCAAATACGAATTAAACAATTTTGTAGCAATAAAATCTCCATCATTTTATGGTACCATACTGAACAAATAGAGAATATGGAAGTGTAGGAGGCAATTGTTTACCACATATGTCAACAACACCATCTATGACACCCGTAGGTCCAATTGTATACTTTCTTCATCACACTTAAGGATTTATATTTCAACAAAGAAAAAATTTGGTCTCATCATCTCCAAAAATATTGAATCAATATTCTACCAACATGAGATAGCGATTCTTCCTTAGCTTTCTTATAACTCGCCAAATGGCATTGTACATAATTCGATGACTTGACAAACCGGAACATTTCAATTATTCATCAACATCAGTTATGTTCCCACCAGATAATAAGATAGCTCGTAGCAGAATGTCAGTCATTCAGAAACCTGAACTGCAGCTCATTCGAGTTTCAGATGGGCTGATGTCTTATGAAATGTTAACTTAGTATTTGGTGAGACTCTGGTAAATCGAGGATTCAGATAGACAGTAGCTTGACTAGTACAACTTCAACAGCACACACAAATATTACTTAATTTGTCACAAAACTTAAATTGAATCTTTAATGTTAGAATGTTAAAAACTCTTATTGAATCTTTATATAATATTTGTTAATATAGCAATAATTATTTTGTGCTATAAATATAGTTGTATTACAAACATAAAATCCGTATATTTAATCAATATTAATAGTTTTATTGGGCTGAATATATAATTTATGTAAGACCTCATATCAAGAGTAAATTTCATTTTTTTCTGATAATTCTTTTAAAATATTGCATTTTTTATTTAATGCACATTGCATTTTCTGACGTAATCTTACTTATTTTTTGCATAACTCCTTAAAACTAAATGCCTAATAAAATCATAAGGAGACAGTCATAGAAGACAGGTTCTCATACATTTGGTTTGATTTATCGCTCTACGATCATCTTGTGCACACGAAGGCTAAGCAGACCGGGATCTGCAGTTTCAAAGTGGATTCCGAACCGTTACAAACGTCCAAGACACCGCCGGGACTCGAAACCGAAGATTCTCATAGAAGATAGCTCGTCATAAAATCTTTGAATATAAGCACAAAAGCATTATATTTAATCAATATTAATAGTTGATATGTATTGGTCTGAAAACTTAATAGTTTATGTATGTCCTCATATGAGGAATAAATTTCATTTTTTTTCTGACAATTCTTTATAATGAAATTTTCATGAACTTCAGTGTGCAGTAAATTTGTTGCATGAATTATACTCTTACTACTTTTTGTATAACTCCTTAAAACTAAAGGCCTAATAAAATCATAAAAAAAAGATTGTTCTTTATTTCTATCTTATTAAAAACAATATCAAATTAAGCAAATGTACATATAAAATAATTTACAAAAATTAAGAAAAATAAATTTTTATTGATGAAACTGAAGAGTTCGGTATATGTATGCATTGCAATTAGAAATGCTAGATAAATCTAGAAAATCGAAATTTTGGGCTAAATCAATAATACATAAATTAATGTATTCATTGAATACATTATAATTTTTTTATTTCAATATCCATTAACATTTCGATAGCTGATCAATAATTCAAAAATAACCTATGTTATTAGTAAATCAGTAGTTGTTAACTTTCCTCTAAAAAAAATGAAAAACATTTACATACATTCCCTTTTTTAATACAATATTTTACATGTACAGGACAAATGACATTCAAACTCTGCATTGTTCTAAGTTTAATAAGATTTTACCCATTCATATTTCATTTGTAGAAAACTGGTAATTCGCATTGTTCACTACAAATACGATTGGAGAGTTTTCAATATTTGCATTTATTACAGAATAATTTATACAAAAGTAAGGGGAAAAAAGACGAATCTTATTTTCATATCCATAATAGAAGTCGCATTATCTTTACACTTAAACTGATTCCAGTTCTCGACTTGTATTGTTTATGCAAATAAGAAAATGACAGAATTTTCCAGAAACTAATTCCACTTTTCTCATTATTTATCGGTGGAAAAAAAAAAAAAAAGTATGAAAAACAGAAATTGCAATTCTCTTGTGTCGGATTTATTTCATTTATGATTATTAAGTTACGGGGGCTTAAATTTATGTATTTTTTTTTTTCTTTCTAAAAATGTAATTTAAGCAGAGAGATGAATAATTTTACATTTGGATATTGGAATACGTTTATCTGTAGAAAATGAATTTTTTTTTATTTTTATGTTGTCTTATTCGTGGAGAGACATGCATGTGATTACTTGAATCAGAAACATTTCTGCAAGACATTTAAAAACAACAATATTTCGTTAATTCGGTTTCATGTACATGTTCTTTTTATTTCTGTTTTTTTTTTAAGCATCTGAAATAAAGTTACACGAAATCATCTTTTAAAAATTTGCTTAAAATATTTTAAACAAAATAATCAATAGGGTATAAAGGAGTAAAGGATAATCAATAGCAGTACAGGAATATAGTCACATGATTCAATAGAGATATAAATAAAATTTTAAAATATGGAGCTTTATAAATTTGTCAAGAAACTCTCAAATTCAAAAGATATTAATTTGATTACAAAATACTAACAGAATTAATAAATTAGCGTGAACAATAGCTAATAAATTAGAAATGCTATTTATTCTTATATTTAACAAAAATAAGATAATATGAGAGAAAAATTGTGTGAAGTTTGCATCGAACTATTATCAAGAATTAGTTAATTTGTATATTTGTTGTACTATATATTACATAGCTATTAAATTTGTTGCAGTAATTTTAAGTTACACTGAAAATCTGAGGTGTGAAAATAAATGATAAATGATACAATTAACAATATAAAGAACAATCAATGTATTCGTTGAAAAATATAAGAAATATTTTAATTCTTTCTCGTGGGTTATTTATAAATTATTGATCAACTATCGAAATATTAAAAGAATTAAAATATTTCTTATATTTTTTCAACGAATACATTGATAGTTCTTTATATTGTTAATTGTATCATTTATTTGTTAAAAAATTTTGAATTTCTGCATTGATAAGTTGTATTTCTAATTGCAATACATACATATACTTTACCCTTCAGTTTTATTGATTAAAATTTATTTTTCTTAATTTTTGTAAAATATTTTTATACGTTAATAACCAAGAATAAAAAGATGGGGAAAAGAACAATTACAGAAGGGAAAAAAAAATTAAAGTTTACTTGTGTGTCTAGGGAGTGCAATACTTAAAGCACACACTTAAAGATGTGCCCTCTGTAGGTTCATACAAAGTGGAAATCTGAAGTATAAATAAATAAATTTCTACATGAATAGGTTCCTTTTTGGTGAAAGTGATTAATTAAATGTTCGCTTTATTCTCATACAAGTTTATTTTATAATATTAATTTAGTTATTTAAGATAAATAAATAGATGTCTTAAATAATTTTAAGAAAAATTAAAACATAAACAGTTTTGATAGATATGTTCATTATTCACATATATTTTGCGTATACTATAGGATAGACACTGATTTTGTGTTTTGATAAACACAAAATCAGTGTCTATCCCATAGTATAAGCAAAAATATATAATAAACTTCAAAAACTTCCAAGAAGTTTAAAATTCATAAAGATATTTTCTAAAATATCAGTATAATTATTTTTTATAATGATAAAGCGGTGGACAGTTTCATTTTAAAAGGTTCAATATTTGAAAACAGCAACAAACTATATTTTCACACCTCAGATTTTCAGTGTAACTTAAAAATTACTGCAACAAATTTAATAGCAATCTAATATATAGTACAACAAATATAAAATTAACTAATTCTTGATAATAGTTCGATGCAAACTTCATACAATTTTTCTCTCATATTATTTTATTTTTTGTTAAATATAAGAATAAATAGTCTAATTTATTAACTATTGTTGCTAATTTATTAATTGAGTATTTTATATTCAAATTAATATCTTTTGAATTTGAGAGTTTCTTGAGAAATTTATAAAGCTCCATATTTCAAAATTTTATTTATATTCCTATTGAATCATGTGACTATACTCCTGTACTGCTATTGATTATCCTTTACTCCTTTATACTACTATTGATTGTTTTGTTTAAAGTATTTTAAGCACATTTTAAAGATTCTTTCGTGTAGCTTAATTTCAGATGCCTAAAAAAAGAACACAAATAAAAGAACATGTACATGAAACCGAATTAACGAAATATTGTTGTTTTTAATGTTCTTGCAGAAATGTTTCTGATTCAAGTAATCACATGCATGCCTAACTCCACGAATAAGACAGCATAAAAATAAAAAAAAATTTCATTTTCTACAGATAAACGTATTCCAATATCTAAATGTAAAATTATTCATCTCGCTGCTTAAATTGCATTTTTAGAAAGAAAAACTACATAAATTTAAGACCCGTAACTTAATAATCATAAATGAAATAAATCCGACACAAGAGAATTGCAATTTTTTTTTTTTTGATATTTTTTTCCATTGATAAATAATGAGAAAAGTGGAATTAGTTTCCAGAAAGTTCTGTCATTTTCTTATTTGCATAAACAATACATGTCGAGAACTGGAATCAGTTTAAGCA
>BPLR01002949.1:0-10872 GCA_021605095.1 Caerostris extrusa
CCATTGACTCCTGGCGGCCCAGTCTCAAATCCACAGCTAGAATGCGCAGGAGGGCTGATATTAGAATCATCTGGCGGCATGGTTGTATTCACTGTTTTCAGAAACGAAGAGATTCGATGGCGATTGTGACAAGATGTCGCATTGATGGTCGGGTTGTTTGGTTGAGTTTCCGGGTTTTCTCCCATACTAAACGCAGCTGCGAGGCAGATACCCCTAAAATAAGTCCTCCTGGATGGCCCCTGTCTTCTCACCGATGTTCTGTTTGTGAGTATGCACGAGGAACATCAATGCTCCACCCTCACATTTCTAATTGGTAGGGGCAACATACCCCTAGGTACAGGGGGGTGAGATGTGGAGAAATGAAAGACCATAATCTCATCCACTTTCGTGTGCAGAAATGTGATCGTGTAGTGATAAACCAAAACCTTCCCTCTCTGGCTAATCTAACCTTAAATAATTTTTCTTGTTATTAATGTCAATGATGGCCGAGTGGCTAGCGCTCTGGGCGCTCGGTACCACAGGTATCGGGTTCGAACCCGGCTTTCGTAGTGGTTCGAATCCTCTTTAAACCGTAGTTCCCAGTCTAGCATGATCGTAGAGCGTTGCGGGGCATTCTTATTCCGCGTCCGTTCTTATCTTTCGTTACACGCACTCCCTGGGTAATGCCAAGTGAGTAATGTCGGTGCAGCCCTTTTATGGCATAAAAGATCACGGTCTATTTGCCAGCTGCATTAGAAAAAAAAAATGCCCAGATATTTTTGTAATCGCTTATGATGTCCAAACAATACATTTTAACAATCCACAACGATTAATTAATTAATGTTTGGACATCACAAACGATTACAGTCGACAGCGATTAATTAATATTTATTCATCTGAATTCATAAAATCTTTATTTGAAAGCAAACAGCAAGAAAACTGAGCAATCTTTGAACTTTCAATTCACTTTCTATTTTATATTTAATTAACTTCTCTTAATGATTCAACCCCATTATTTCAAATAACACAATTCCGAAAGATTATAGGAAAATATTCCTGGAAAAAGTTTTCATTATTGCTGTCACAGTGACTCGGCTCTTTACACGCTTTTTATTCTCAAGCATAATTTAAGAATTTCATTTTTCCGACATTCGTATATCTCTCAGAAAGATAGATTTTTACCACTTAACGGAGATTCTGCTTACAGAATCAATGAAAATCTACGTAATAAACTTCTACTTAATGTGAACTTGTTTAATAAGTGCTTCAAATTAAAAATAAGCTCCAGTGTTTAATACATAATGTAGATAGAATCTTTAAACAAATGTATTCCAGTTTTATGGAGAGATTTTAACTGAAGAATATAAATTAACAATTTAAGGTATTAATTTATAATAGAATTATGTACAAACTGATGATTCAAACGTTAAGAAGATAATTTTGTAAGTTTCTTATTGCAACTCTCGTTAAATTATTAAAAATATTTGTTAAATTATTTTTACAATATGTAATAAATTATTAAATAAAAATAAGATAATTATTTCTATATTAATTGTTTATTATTTATTTTAAATATAAAATATGTAATTTAAAAATATTTATTATTAAAATCGGAAGATTTAACAAAAAATGTGTAGATTTGTTTTTTATTTGTTGAACTTTTTCATATTTCGTTGAAACTGAATGTAGATTCTTGAGTTATTTGTAATTAATGAAATATTATATAAAGAGTTTATTATTAAATCCTGTTTTTAAAAAGTACTAAATAAGGCATTTAATAATACTATATCCTGCATATAAAATGTACCAAATACAATATTTAAATAATACCAATTTCAATATTTAAATAGCACCAAAATCAAATAATTAAGTAACAACAAATTCAATATTTAAATGGCACCAAAATCAAATAATTAAGTAATATCGAATACAATATTTAAATAGCACCAAAATCCAATAACTAAAAATTACCAAAATCCAATATTTAAAAGCACCAAAATCCAATAATTAAAAATTACCCAAACCAATTTTTAAAAGTACTAAATCCAGCATTAAAAAATACAAATTCCAATATTGAAAACTATAAATAATCTCTGAATAATTAGTACTTCTTTAAAGTCAACAATAAAAATATACAATTTTTAATAAAAATTCAGTAGGAAACTTAAAGATTCTTTTTTAACACTGACAAACGTTCTTTATTAAAGACAACCACTGACAGACAAAGTCCATTTAATGGGAAACTCTAACTTACATTGGAATACTCAATTAAAATAGCAATATGTTAATATTTATCAATGTCAGCGTTGAGAAGAAATTGAATCTAAGAAAATTAAGGAAGAAATAAGTTAATATATTTTTTCATATACTATAGCATAAAATATAAGATTCTTTGTGATCTCATTTTACTTTTAAATCGCAAAAACGGTATAGATATGTTTTGGATCTAAAAATCTTGATTTGTGGAATCTATCATTTAAAAAACATATTACATCGAAGAAAGGGTTTAATAGTACAAATTGTGAGATTTAGTCAATTGGATGCAAAACTCGTTTGCCCTGCCTTTAATTCGATGCAAATTAGCTAACTGTAACCGTAAAAATTTCATTGATTGCGAATCAAGGCAGATCAATATATTTGAATCAAACATATTGAACGAAATTTTTCAATTTCGAAAAACTCTATACAACCTCCAAGTTATCAGCAATATCTTCTGCTCGCTTTTACTACTTTTTATACGTGAATTACCAATATACATTTGGATATCTATTATATATAAAAATTCCTCAATAATTATCTTTTAAAATTTTGCAAATCACGTAACATTTACGTTTTTATGAGTAAACACGAAAATTTCTGTCTCCAATTATAAGTATACATATGGGTACTTTATTGGTATGGAAGGAGCTTATTATCAAATAAGTATTGCTGAAACCTGACATTTTTAACAAACATTTCCAATATTAAAGGAACAATCTATACTAAGTCCAAGTTGTCAACAATATCTTCTGATGTCTTTTACTACTATATGTGAATCTCTGATATAAATGGAACTTAATAAAGATAATTATTAAAGAATAGTTATAATTAAAATTTTGCAAATCACTTAGAAATGTTTGTTTACTCATAAAAACGTACAGTTATATCTTTAATTATCAGCGTACTGTTGGATATTTTATTGCTATCGAAGGAACTTATTATCAAATAAATATTGTTGAAACCTGACTTTTTAACAAATATTTGCGATATTAGAGAAACAATTTGTACAAAATCCAAGTTGTCAACAATATCTTTTGCCCGTTTTCCACTACTTCTATAAGTGAATTTCCAAAATAAATCGGATTTCTACTGAAAGATAATTATTGATGAATTTTTATAATTAACATTTTGCAAGTCACTTACAATTTTATTTTTTTTTTATGAGTAAACATAAAAGTTTCTATTTCCAATTATCAGCAAACATCTAATTATTTTATTTCTACCGAAAGAACTTATCAAATAAATATTGTTGAAACCAGACATTTTAAAAAACATTTGCAATATTAAGCGATATATACAAATCGAAGTTGTCAACAATATCTTCAGCTCGCTTTTACTACTTCTATGCTTGAATTTTCAACGTAATCAGATTTCTAATTATTTATTAGTTTTTATAAAAGAAATTTGCAAATCACTTAAAAATTACTTTTTATGAATAAACACAATTTCCATCTGCAATTATCAGCATACATGTGGATATTTTATTACTACCGCAGGAACATATTATCAAATAAATATTGTTGAATTCAGACATTTTAAAAAACATTTGCAATGTTAAAGAAACAAAATCAAGTTGTTAACAATACAAAATTCAAATTGTCAACAATATCTTCTGCTCCCTTTTTACTTCTGTATGGGAATTTCCAATATAAATCGAACTTCCTATTTGCATAAAAGATAATTATTGATGAATTTTTATGGTAGTAAAATTTGCAAATCACTTACAAGTTTATGTCTTTTTATGAGTAAACATAAAATTTTCTGTCTGCAATTATCAGCATATTTTATTGCTACAGAAGGAACTTATTGTCAAATAAACATTGTTAAGACCTGAATGCTGGGATGGCCTCGTAAAAATGGTTCTCCGTTAAAGGGTAACTGTTGCAATTCACAGTTAACATAATAGCATTTGGGTATCTTCAAATTTAAGAGAGCAAAGCATACATATTTAAAACCTATATTCTCGAATACTCACGCTTAAATGACAAAGTTGGCTGCAAATGCTTAGGTTGTTTATTATTTTTTTCTGCAACTTCAACTGCCGCTTTGCTACAAAAGTCACGTATAAATAGCGTCGTAAACATTTACTGTTTCTATCTTTTTTATGGCGCCCATATTTTTCCTCAATACGATATTTTCCAAGCTTTCAATTTATTCTTGGGGTTATTTATTAAAAAAACTGGCCATACTCGTAAAAGATGGTGGAAGAAAAAAAGAAAACGAGTGGAAAAAAAAAAAAAAAAATAAAGGAACTGTGTGATGTTTTTTTTTTTTTTTTTTTTTCCCACCGTTTGATTTTTATGCCTCTTGTTAGTCAGTAGGGTAATAAAGAGGTTTAAAACGAAAGATACTTTTTTTTTTTTCTTGGGAAAAAAAAAGATGAGAAGAAATTTTTATCTTTGACTTTTCTTCTTTTTTTTTTTTAAAGAAAAAATGAAGAAGCTTCAGAACTTAACATGGAGGACAGACAGGCAGTATTCCGATAAATCTACTTTTATTGTAATGTTTGGAGTTTTCTGGCATCATTAGAAAGGAATTTTGTGTATAAATCAATGAAGAAGTTAAGAAATGCGTGTCTTGTTTTGACGTTTTTAGATCAGAAAACGGACAACAGAAATTTATTGCTGACATGTTGGCAAAAGAAACACGCATGGGGTTTCTTTTACTTTAAGAAGCGTTTTAAAACTTCACCGTCAAAGAGAGTGTTTTTAGCTCAGTACTTTCCTTTTTAAATTTATATTTTGATGGATGTTTCCAAAATATGGCAAACTATTTTGGCGAGTGAAAGGTGAAAAACATATTTTGTTTCCATAAATATTCAAATCTTTATTTCAATATAAAACATGTAAAAAGTTTATTATCGTCTGAAGTACTACATTGAAAACATTAATATTCTTTTTCTTTTATGTTTTTATTTACATTTATATTTTACTTTTAAAACGGCAACAAACGACTTTTTTATAACTGCTAAAAAAAAATATATCAAAGGAAAATATAACTGCTTTTAAAAATGGCATCAAACGAGTTTTTTTAACTGCTATTAAAACGATGGCAAACAATTTTTTTTTTCATAATTGCTACTAAATTGGCAACAAACGACTTTTTATAACACTTTATTCAATGGAACAAATATTTTAGAATTGAATATATTCGTCATTTATACTGAACACAACATTTTTATTTTTTCTGAAACTGTTATGCGTTGTTATGAGTTTTCTTATATTAAATTCTAATTTTTATGGTAGCCTGTATATAGACCCAGCCGATTATAATTTTTCTTATAATCCTTTTTTTTTTTTTTTATAGTTTTAATAATTTGAAGAAAAAAACGATCAAACTATTTTTCAGTGAAATGTGAAAAAAACCTTTTTTGTTTCCATAAATATTCAAATAAATTTATTTAAATATAAAACATGTAAAAATATATTATAATCTGAAGTACTACATCAAAAACATTTATTTATTTACATTTATATTTTATTTTGAAAACGGCAACAAACGACTTTTTTTTTTTTTATAACTGCTACTAAAACGTTATCAAACGACATTATTATAACTGCTTTTAAAACGGCATTAAACGAGTTTTTAAACTGCTTTTAAAAAGATATCAAAAGAATTTTCTTTTTTAAAGTTATAATAAAACGAAATCAAACGACTTTATTACTACTTCTCACATTATTCAATGAACAAATGTTTTTAAAATTGGAATATATTTGTCATTTTTATAACTAAATCCAATTTTTTTTAACTGTACATCATCTGTAATGTTTTGAATTTTCCTTACATTAAATTCTAATTTGTATGGTATGTATGTATGTTGGCTTAGCCGATTATAATTTTTTATTGTAGAAATTCAAATATAAATTTAACCATTCAAATGCAGGTTTGTTTCAAAATTAGTTGATGTTTTAAGGGTCTATTTATCCCTCTTGTGCAAAAATAACAGAGCAATAAACCAAACATTTATAAGGTTTTATTTATTTTTTAATTGTTGTTTTTAATATTTTTTTAAGTAAGTAAATATACTATTTGGAATAATCTTATTTTCACAACTATAGTTAGTAAAGTTATATTTAGGATAATTGTTATTATCAGAGACAAAATTATATGGGAATAAACGAGTAATACTACATGTGCATACCATGAAATTATTAACAATAAAGGAAAATAAATATATGCTTATAAATATATATAAATAAATGCGTATAATAAAGGCAAATAAATCAAAATAATCTACGGTTCTCTTACAAAATTTTTGAATGCATTAGGAAGATTTAGATAATATCAATTTAAAAAACTAGCAAATAATTCTCTTTTAAAATTATAATTTTTTTAGTATATACCCATAATATAAAATATTTGTTACTTTAATAACATAAACAATCTAACAACATTAAATTAATACTTTTTTTTACAAAAAAGCGAAATTTATTAAAGCAAATTTGGACTAAAAAAAAATATATTAAAGCACTGTAGTATGTTAAATAAGATTTATTTCAATATTTAGTACTACAATCTTTGGACTTTTTTTAATAAATATCTTTAAATCGTCGTAAATAAGATATGATTAATTTGATTGTGATTTAGCAAACATTCTATCTCTTTTCTTTTCACGTATATCCCCCCAGACAATTTCTGATATAGAGTACGGAGACTGAAAAAAAATATATATAAAATTCCTTTCATCAATTCTAACTTGACTAGAATTGTGGATTATTTTGTAACAACAAAGATTCTACTTCCAATTCTCTTTTAAAACGGTTTCTTAAAGAATTCGTTTGTTCTAAATGTCTAGATTTAATTTCGTGGCCCAAAATAATGTTATCAAATAGCCACATAGTGAATCTGCCCTTTTCATGCTAGACGCTACACGATAAATCCTCCTTCATGATAGACGATAAATTTTATTTTTTTTTTATCGGAAGTTTTCAAAATTTCTAACTTATCTTTAACATCACACAGCATCAAATTCATTTTTCAGCGGCAATGGGGGGGGGGAAGGTTCAGGGGGGGATGGGTGAGAAAGGGTCAGGTTTGAACCTTCTGGAGGTTTTTGTTGATTTGGTATATTTTTTTTGCTCTACGATCATTTTTTTTTTAATACTTTAGGATAATTAGACTGGGATCTATAGTTTAATGTGGATTGCGAACCACTCACAAACATTCATGCCACCGTCAGGATTCGAACCTAAAGTCAGGGTACCAATGGCCAGAGCGCTAGCCAATTGGTCATCAGGCCGCTTCCAAAACGAGGAGATCTATAATGGGAATTATTATTGTTGTAAGGTGACAGAACAGGTTCGTACTCCAGTATCGGCCACCTCCACAAAAAAATATAGTCCAATGTTCAATGTAAAGGAGACTAGGTGGCGATAGCTTGAAGATAAGCAAGATAAGCGGAGTAACAATACCTCCGCAACGCTCTACGATCATGTTAAACCGGGACCTACGGTTTAAAGTGGATTCCCAACCACTACAAACATCCATGGCACCACCGGGACTCGAATCTGAAACCTGTGGTACCGAGCGCCAGAGCGCCATTCAGGCCCTGCAGATCGAAATATACTACTGCGAAAAATTAAAAATCACTGTTATGTATGAAATAATAATAAATAAATAATATTCATTGAAATTTTTTCATTTTATTTTAATATATTCATATTAAAGTAAATGAAATAAAAATATATATATGTTTTCATTATAGAAAAATATTGCATTTTTTTTCTAATAAAAAAACTATTGTAAAATCTATTGTTTTTTTTTCTTTCTTATAGCTTAGGAATTTTAAAAAAACAAATAGGTTATTTTTGCTTTATGTTTCATACGAATACGAAGGAGTCCTACCCTATCACTACAGAGATACTACCTATAAAACATTCTAGACTCTCCAAAAAAATTCGAAAATGGTCACGTCGGCAACTTTTAAAGTTTAGAATTTTTTTTTTTTTATCCGAGTCACTTTATCTGTCGTAGGATGGCATCGGTTTTAACTATTCAACTATCTCGACTAACCACTTGGTTAAACGTGAAAAAAAGGACACATAAAATTTTTTGACCTTTGAATTTTATAAAACAGGGAGCTCGCAGATTGTGAAATAAAAGTGGATGTCCGGGAAAAGGGTTTTGATTTTTATGAGTAAAAGGAAATTCCCTAAAGAAATTTTTTTTCCCTAAGACATTGCATTTTCTTGGAAACGAAATTCCCCTTTTTTCCCTTTTTATTTACATTAAACCAGTGAATATTGCATATAGTGTCTTGAAGAAAAAAATTTTTTTTTTTTTTTTTTTTAGATTTACTTTATGAATATTTTAGTCATGTTCGAAAATCCTGTTGAACACCTTCGAATAAATCTATAATTTAAACCCCTTTTTTTTTTTTTTTGATGAACCAGAAAATTAGGTTCGCTTCGCACTTTAACGTGAGGTCATGAGCCCCAAGGATGTTAAAGTTTTATTTTATTCAGCGTTATTCAAGGTTTCACTTATTTTTACTGTTATAATTATAAATGAAAATTCCAGGAATTCTTCCTACTTCTTCTTTAAGCCTATCGATTGGATTTTCTAATCTACTGATTTATCTTGCCAATTTTTTTGCAGGCATGGGAACTTTCCTTTAAACTTTATTTGTCTCTAACTCATATTCATCTTGCGGCCTGATGATCCATTGGCTAGTTCTCTGGGCGTGGAACCAAAGGCTTCAGGCTCATATACTGGTGGTGGAATGGACGTTAGTTAGTAGTTCGGAATCCACGTTAAACTGTAGGTCCAGGTCTAATTAGCACAAAGTGTGCACAAAATGACCGTAGAGCGACAAACTAAACTAAATTATACTTATCTCCCTTATCTAGCAAACAAATCTGGCCCACAATTTATTGAACTATAATTTCTGAAAAAAAAATAGCGATGCATAATATTTGGTTTATAAATATTAAACCTAATTACTGCCTAGTGATATTATTGATACTTAGAACACATATGGGGGCCTAGAGATCTGGCATTCGATACACAGGTTTCGGATACGAGTGAAGGTAGTGCCCTGTATGTTTGTGTTGGTTCAAAATCCACGTTAGATTCTCGTCTAACACGATTGTTGAGCGTTGGGCGTAGCACTAACAGCCCTACCCTGTTAAAGGAAAACATCTCCTTTCTCGAAATCTGCCAGTAGGCAGACGGCCTTGTCCCACAATGTGGTTCTTGAGTGAGTCAGTTAACAAAAGCGAAATTCTTAATCCGAGAGTAAATATTTCATCGCAATAAATATTTACGTCGTTATCCGATTGATGCAGTTATCAAAAATGAAAGGCTTTTTTTTTTTGTTGTTGTTCTAATGCAGCTGATAAACACTTAGACAGTTGTCTTTGATGCCTTAAGGCGAGGGCTGCAACGACGTTACTCAATTGGTACTACCAAGAGGTGCGTGTAGCTTGAAGCTAAGCAACGGACGCGGAGTAACAATATATCCTCGCAACGCTCTACGATCTTGATCCGGGAACTGCGGTTTAAAGTGGATTCCGAACAACTACAAACATCCATGGCACCGCCGGGACTTGTACCCGCCCGCGCCAGAGCGCCAGTCACTCGCCCATTCAGGCCCCAAAATGAAAGCCTTAACCTCAGAATAAGTACTTTATCGCAATAATCTACGTCGTTATCCGAGTGAGGCAGTTAAAAAAAAGCCAAATTTTCAACCTGAGAATAAATATTTATTTATACATTAACATTGAATAGCAGTTTATGTAATTATTAAAAATAGCATTAGCTTCTTAATTCCCAACTAATACTTTCTGCCTAAAACTGAATTTAAATTGCTTTTATACAAAACATTTGAACAACTGCCGCTATTACAATAAAATATTAATATATTTATAGAGTAACAAACAGATAACAAGCTTTTTTATATAAATAATGATAATAAATTCCATTAAAATGTGAAGCTTTCTCCTTCTCATTGCTTCATAATTATTATTCTTATTTAAATACTTTATATAAAAAGATACGTTTATTAAAATACATTTTTCAGTGGCATTCAATTTTCGTTATTAATATTTATGATTTTAATTTTTATATGGCGTTTTAATAAACAAATAAGAACAATGATTTTCGAAACTGTTTAAAAATTTTATGTAGGAACATATTTTCCATTAAAAAATGTTTTTCTAAGAATATTCTATTTATAAAACTGAAACAATTAAATTCCAACTAATCACTTACTATGCAAATAAAGAGAAATAATCTTTATTTTGTATATAGAAAATTGCTTCCGTAAAAATTATATTAAACGAAAAGTGTTTATTATATTGGATTAATTTTGAATTTAATCTAATCTTTTAATCAGAAATTGGTTTCAAATTTTTTGTTAAAAAAAACAAATAATTTAGAAGCAAAATTAACATGGTTTTAATAAAATGTAATTTTTAGAATTATTTATTTATAAATTAATTTATATAATTCATTTTTTTCTTTTAACTTTTTTTTTTCTTATTAAATCTAAAACATTTTATCTGATGTGTAGTCAAAAATCATAGAACAAAATAATGTATTTATTTTTTAATCGTTAAAAATCTGCAAATTTTTATTATAAAATTGAGCTTTGAAACAATTCCTGCATTCCTTTTTAGAAAATTCTTTTTTAAA
>BPLR01002950.1:0-49851 GCA_021605095.1 Caerostris extrusa
ACAATTTTATCAAGATTGTCATGATCTACTAACTGTTGAAAATGCAGCCTAAAATATGTTTAAAGCATCTTATGCGTTTAGTTTTAAATATGGTAAATGCAATCTAAGTAAGAAACCTTGACAAGGCTACAATAACGTGTTTTGAAGGATTATATCATAAATCATTCAAATGAGAGTTATCGCAACTTAAATTATAGTTCATAATGATTAAAAAAATTTCCATGCATGTAATCATATATATTATGCTATTTTTATGTTTTTAAAACGTTAAGATCATATTTTTCTCAATGCATTATTAGTATATTTGACTACACCTTGACATTCACAGAAGTGTGTTATTTAATTATATTGAAAAAAATTTCAGATTTTATTTCCATTATGAACAATAGCATTTTTACAGTTTTTCCATTTAGCTTTACTCACAGTGTTAGTCAATCAAACTTTGCTATTGATTTTTAAAATTATTTTCTAGTAAGATATTGATTTTGCGTTTTATATACATTAAACTATGGAACAATAATATTTTTTTTAATAAATAATTTAATATATATTTTCATGGTAAATTGTGAATTGATATTGTTTTAAAACACCACAGAAAGCAGCCTACACTTTAAACGCTGTGTCTGTCAGGAATGTCAAAAAATACAAAAATAAATATGAGGGCAGAAAAATTATACTTACCATTTTCATACTTACCAAAAATTGTATTCTTAATAATTCTTCTGAAATTGTATCCTCCGAAAAATTATCTCCAGACTGCAAGAAGTTTAAAAGCTCTAAGTTTTCCCTAGAATATAATACGAAGAAAATTATCCTCATTTCCATTTATTAACCGACATATTTTCTACATGAATCATTAAAAATTAATAAATTAAAAATTTGAATATATATTTTTATGCTTCAACAACTAGTTCTTAAAGCACAAGCTTTTCTATTAAATATGTTATTTGAAGAAGTTTATTAAATACAGAAAGACATCTTTATGTATATACTTAAAAAAAATAAGAGAGCAGAATTCAATTTAACACTTTAAAGAAAAAAGAATACATAATTTCATCATATTTCAAAATACATAATGACTTATGTAATCCTGTATAAACAAGACTTTGATTTAATGGTATTTTAATGAACAGTGATATCAATTTTTTCAACAGCAAAAGATGAAATACTGTAAAATTGTTGCAATGAAAGTCTACAAGAGTGTATCCTTCATTTATTTGAGGTGCAACACAAACATTGTACATGAAATGAAAATATCTTCTATCTAAAACAAGTTTTTTTTTTTCTTTTTTTTTTTTTTTTTGCCGATTATATCAGTAAAAATTTCTCAATGTTTACGATCAAAAATTACTTTACAATTTGTTTTGCAATGAAGGAAGTATTTGTGTTACGTTTTGGCACCAATTAGCGTCCCATTACATAAAAAGAACTATTACTTATATAGTTAGCAAGTTGGTAGCACACTTTTACTATTTTTAAATCCACATCAATACGATTTACATATAAGAAATTAAAAACTTTTGACTCAAAGAATATTTATATAATGAAACATTATATGACAGTAAATTTTGTTTGTAATTCTGTAGATAATTTTACAAGAATTTTATCAAGATTGTCAAGAACTGAAACTGTTAAAAATGTTTTGAAAATATGTTTCAAGCAGGCAATAAATTGTTTTGTTTAAAATATAGGTAAATTCCATTCAAGTAAGATACTTATTGTTAAGTTGAAATAACTCTGTTTTGAATGATTAATGATTTATTAACTAGAAATTAAATGTTAGAATGAGGTTAAAAATTGCATTTTACAATGATTAATAAAAATTTCTACACATGAAGAACCTTAAAAAGTTTATATTTGCCAACTCTCTTTGAATGATTATATCATTAATCATTCAAATGAGAGTTATTGCAACGTAAATTATATTTTATAATGATTAATAAAATTTCTATGCATGTAATCATATAATATTACGCTATTTTATGTTTTAAAACTTTAAAATCATTTATATTTGCCTTCATTATTAGTAAATAATAAGCTTTTAAATACATCATATCATTCACAGAAATGTTTTATTTAATTACACTAAACAAATTTTTTAATTTTATTTCCATTATGATCAATTGCATTTTTACAGTTTTTCTATTTAGCTAACTCATAGTGTTAGTCAATCAAACTTTACTATTGATTTTTAAATTATTTCCTAGTAAGCTATTGAATTTGCATGTTATATACACTAAAATATGGAAAATAATATGCTTTTTAAATAGAAAATGTATGTATATATATTCACGGTAAATTGGGAAAAAAATTGTTTAAAAATACACAAAGCAGCATACACTTTCAACCCTTTTTTCTATCAGGAATGTAAAAATACAAAACGAATAAGAAAAAAATTCTACTTACTATTTTAACATTGTATTACTAATAATTCATCTGAAATTTCATTGTATGAAAAATTTCATTCAGGCTGCAAGAAGGTTAAGGCTCTAGATTTCCTCTAGAATATAAAACGTAAAACATTATTCTCATTTTCATTTATTATCCAACATATTTTCTACGTGAATAATAAATGATTAAAAACTACTAAATTTGAATATATATTTTTATGATTTAATAACTAGTTCTTAAAGCACAAGCATTTCTATTAAATATTTTATATCAAGAAGTTTATTAAATACAGAAAAGACATCTTTATGTATATACTTAAAAAATAAGAGAGCAGAATTCAATTTAACACTTTAAAGAAAAAAGAATACATAATTTCATCATATGAAAATGCATAATGACTAATGTAATCCTGTAGTAAACAAGACTTCGATTTAATGATATTTTAAGGAACAGTGATATCAATTTTCTACAGCAGAACATAAAATACTGTAAATTTGTCGCAATGAAAATCTACAAGAGAGTATCCTTCATTTATTTGAGGTGCAACAAAACATTTACATTAAAATGAAAAAAATATCATGTATCCAAAACGAGTTTTTTTTTTTTTTTTTTTTTTTTTGCATATTATAACATTAAAAATTTCTCAATGATTACGACCTGCAAAAAATTACTTTACAATTTGTGCTGCCATGAAGTATTTATTTGTGTTATGTTTGACACTAATTAGTGCCCCATTAATAAAAATGAACTATTACTTATATAATTAGCAAGTTGGTAGAATACCCTCTACTACATTCTAAATCCACATAAATACGATATACATATTACTAAATTAAAAAAACCTTTGACTCAAAGTATATTTATATAATGAAACCATATATGACATTAAAATTGGTTAGTAATTCTATAGATAATTTTACAACAATTTTATCAAGATTGTCATGATCTACTAACTGTTAAAAATGTTTCCAAAATATGTTTAAAGCATTCTATAAAGCGTTTTAGTTTTTAAATATGGGTAAATGCAATTCAAGTAAGAACCTTAATGTTAAGCTACAATAACTCTGTTTTGAAGGATTATATCATTAATCATTCAAATGAGAGTTATTGCAACTTAAATTATAGTTCATAATGATTAATAAAAATTTCCATGCATGTAATCATATAATATTATGCTATTTTATGTTTTAAAACGTTAAGATCATATTTTTTCAATGCATTATTAGTATATTTGACTACACCTTGACATTCACAGAAGTGTGTTATTTAATTATATTGAAAAAAATTTCAGATTTTATTTCCATTATGAACAATAGCATTTTTACAGTTTTCCATTTAGCTTACTCACAGTGTTAGTCAATCAAACTTTGCTATTGATTTTTAAATTATTTTCTAGTAAGCTATTGATTTTGCGTTTTATATACATTAAACTATGGAACAATAATATTCTTTTTTAATAAATAATTTAATATATATTTTCACGGTAAATTGTGAATGAAATTGTTTAAAAATACAGAAAGCAGCCTACACTTTAAACGCTTGTCTTTCAGGAATGTCAAAATACAAAATAAAAATAAGGAAACAAAAAAATTATATACTTACCATTTTAAAATTGTATTCTTAATAATTCTTCTGAAATTGTATCCTCCGAAAAATTACCTTCAGACTGCAAGAAGTTTAAGGCTCTAAGTTTTCCCTAGAATATAATACGAAGAAAATTATCCTCATTTCCATTTATTAACCGACATATTTTCTACATGAATCATTAAAAATTAATAAATTAAAAAATTTGAATATATATTTTTATGCTTCAATAACTAGTTCTTAAAGCACAAGCTTTTCTATTAAATATGTTATTTGAAGAAATTTATTAAATACAGCAAAGACATCTTTATGTATATACTTAAAAAATAAGAGAGCAGAATTCAATTTAACACTTTAAAGAAAAAAAGAATACATAATTTCATCATATCAAAATACATAATGACTTATGTAATCCTGTAGTAAACAAGACTTCGATTTAATGGTATTTTAATGAACAGTGATATCAATTTTTCAACAGCAAAAGATGAAATTCTGTAAAATTGTCGCAATGAAAGTCTACAAGAGAGTATCCTTCATTTATTTGAGCTGCCACAAAACATTGTACATGAAAATGAAAAATATCTTCTATCTAAAACAAGTTTTTTTCTTTTTTTTTTTTTTTTTTGCCGATTATATCAGTAAAAATTTCTCAATGTTTACGATCAAAAATTACTTTACAATTTGTTTTGCAATGAAGGAAGTATTTGTGTTACGTTTGGCACCAATTAGCGTCCCATTACATAAAAAGAACTATTACTTATATAGTTAGCAAGTTGGTAGCACACTTTTTACTATTTTTAAATCCACATCAATACGATTTACATATAAGAAATTAAAAAACTTCTGACTCAAAGAATATTTATATAATGAAACATTATATGACAGTAAATTTTGTTTGTAATTCTGTAGATAATTTTACAACAATTTTATCAAGATTGTCAAGAACTCTTAACTGTTAAAAATGTTTTGAAAATATGTTTCAAGCAGGCAATAAATTGTTTTGCTTTAAAATAGAGGTAAATTCCATTCAAGTAAGATACTTATTGTTAAGTTGAAATAACTCTGTTTTGAATGATTAATGATTTATTAACTAGAAATTAAATGTTAGAATGAGGTTAAAAATTGCATTTTACAATGATTAATAAAAATTTCTACACATGAAGAACCTTAATATTAGTAAAGTTGCAATAACTCTCTTTTGAATGATTATATCAAATTTTTAATCATTCAAATGAGATTATTACATTTTCTATTTAATTTTATATTTTATAATGATTAATAAAATTCCTATGCATGTAATTTCATATAATATTATTTTGCTATTTTTATGTTGGAAAAAAAACTTTAAAATCATTTATATTTGCCTTCATTATTAGTTTAAAAATTTGGCTACATCATATCATTCAAAAAACGAATTTTATTTAATTACACTAAACAAATTTTTTAATTTTATTTCCATTATGATCAATTGCATTATTTTTTACAGTTTTTCTATTTAGCTAACTCATAGTGTTAGTCAATCAAACTTTACTATTGATTTTTAAATTATTTCCTAGTAAGCTATTGAATTTGCATCTTTATATACACTAAAATATGGAAAAATAATATGCTTTTAAATAGAAAATGCATAATGTATATATATTCACAATAAATTGGGAAAAAATTGTTTAAAAATACACAAAGCAGCATAAAACACTTTCAACCCTTTTTACAGGAATGTAAAAATACAAAACAAATTTGAATATATATTTTTAAAAAAATTCTACACAACTATTTTAACATTTGTTTACTAATAATTCATCTGAAATTTTATGTATGTAAAAAAAATTTCAGATTCATTTAAGAATTTAAGGCTCTAATTTCATCTCTAGAATATAAAACGTAAAAAAATTATTCTCATTTTCATTTATTATCCAGCCAAACATATTTTCTTGTCGCAAATAATAAATGATTAAAAATTACTACTAAATTTGAATATATATTTTTATGATTTCAATAACTAGTTCTTAAAGCACAAGCTTTTCTATTAAATATTTTATTTCAAGAAGTTTATTAAATACAGAAAAGACATCTTTATGTATATACTTAAAAAAATAAGAGAGCAGAATTCAATTTAACACTTTAAAGAAAAAAGAATATATAATTTCATCTATGAAAATGCATAATGACTTATGTAATCCTGTAGTAAACAAGACTTCGATTTAATGGTATTTTAAGGAACAGTGATATCAATTTTCAACAGCAAAACATAAAATACTGTAAAATTGTTGCAATGAAAATCTACAAGAGAGTATCCTTCATTTATTTGAGGTGCAACAAAACATTTACATTAAAATGAAAAATATCATGTATCCAAAACGAGTTTTTTCTTTTTTTTTTTTTTTTTTGCATATTATAACAGTAAAAATTTCTCAATGATTACGACTAAAAATTACTTTACAATTTGTGTTGCCATGAAGTATTTATTTGTGTTATGTTTGACACTAATTAGTGTCCCATTAATAAAAATGAACTATTACTTATATAATTAGCAAGTTGGTAGAATACCCTTTACAACATTCTAAATCCACATAAATACGATATACATATTACTAAATAAAAAAAAACTTTGACTCAAAGTATATTTATATAATGAAACCATATATGACATTAAAATTGGTTAGTAATTCTATAGATAATTTTACAACAATTTTATCAAGATTGTCATGATCTACTTTAACTGTTAAAAATGTTTCCAAAATATGTTTAAAGCATTCTATAAAGCGTTTTAGTTTTTAAATATGGGTAAATGCAATTCAAGTAAGAACCTTAATGTTAAGCTACAATAACTCTGTTTTGAAGGATTATATCATTAATCATTCAAATGAGAGTTATTGCAACTTAAATTATAGTTCATAATGATTAATAAAAATTTCCATGCATGTAATCATATAATATTATGCTATTTTATGTTTTAAAAACGTTAAGATCATATTTTTTTCAATGCATTATTAGTATATTTGACTACACCTTGACATTCACAGAAGTGTGTTATTTAATTATATTGAAAAAAATTTCAGATTTTATTTCCATTATGAACAATAGCATTTTTACAGTTTTTCCATTTAGCTTACTCACAGTGTTAGTCAATCAAACTTTGCTATTGATTTTTAAATTATTTTCTAGTAAGCTATTGATTTTGCGTTTTATATACATTAAACTATGGAACAATAATATTCTTTTTTAATAAATAATTTAATATATATTTTCACGGTAAATTGTGAATGAATTTATTTTAAAAACACAGAAAGCAGCCTACACTTTAAACGCTTTTCTTTCAGGAATGTCAAAATACAAAATAAATAAGGAAGAAAAAATTATACTTGCCATTTTAACATTGTATTCCTAATAATTCTTCTGAAATTGTATCCTCCGAAAAAAATTACCTTCAGACTGCAAAAGTTTAAGGCTCTAAGTTTTCCCTAGAATTTAAAATAAGAAAAATTATTCTCATTTCCATTTATTAACCAACATATTTTCTACATGAATCATTAAAAATTAAAAATTACTAAATTTGAATATATATTTTATGCTTCAATAACTAGTTCTTAAAGCACAAGCTTTTCTATTAAATATGTTATTTGAAGAAATTTATTAAATACAGAAAAGACATCTTTATGTATATACTTAAAAAAAAAATAAGAAAGCAGAATTCAATTTAACACTTTAAAGAAAAAAAAAGAATACATAATTTCATCATATCAAAATACATAATGACTTATGTAATCCTGTAGTAAACAAGACTTTGATTTAATGGTATTTTAATGAACAGTGATATCATTTTTCAACAGCAAAAGATGAAATTCTGTAAAATTGTCGCAATGAAAGTCTACAAGAGAGTATCCTTCATTTATTTGAGCTGAACAAAACATTGTACATGAAAATGAAAAATATCTTCTATCTAAAAACAAGTTTTTTTTTTATTTTTTTTTTTTTTTTACCGATTATATCAGAAAAAAATTTCTCAATGTTTACGATCAAAAATTACTTTACAATTTGTTTTGCAATGAAGGAAGTATTTGTGTTACGTTTGGCACCAATTAGCATCCCATTACATAAAAAGAACTATTACTTATATAGTTAGCAAGTTGGTAGCACACTTTTACTATTTTTAAATCCACATCAATACGATTTACATATAAGAAATTAAAAAAACTTCTGACTCAAAGAATATTTATATAATGAAACATTATATGACAGTAAATTTTGTTTGTAATTCTGTAGATAATTTTACAACAATTTTATCAAGATTGTCAAGAACTCTTAACTGTTAAAAATGTTTTGAAAATATGTTTCAAGCAGGCAATAAATTGTTTTGCTTTAAAATAGAGGTAAATTCCATTCAAGTAAGATACTTATTGTTAAGTTGAAATAACTCTGTTTTGAATGATTAATGATTTATTAACAAGAAATTAAATGTTAGAATGAGGTTAAAAATTGCATTTTACAATGATTAATAAAAATTTCTACACATGAAGAACCTTAATGTTAAGTTGCAATAACTCTCTTTTGAATGATTATATCATTAATCATTCAAATGAGAGTTATTGCAACTTAAATTATATTTTATAATGATTAATAAAATTTCTATGCATGTAATTATATAATATTACGCTATTTTATGTTTTAAAACTTTAAAATCATTTATATTTGCCTTCATTATTAGTAAATTTGGCTACATCATATCATTCACAGAAATGTTTTATTTAATTACACTAAACAAATTTTTTAATTTTATTTCCATTATGATCAATTGCATTTTTACAGTTTTTTCTATTTAGCAAACTCATAGTGTTAGTCAATCAAACTTTACTATTGATTTTTAAATTATTTCCTAGTAAGCTATTGAATTTGCATGTTATATACACTAAAATATGGAAAAATAATATGCTTTTTAAATAGAAAATGTATGTATATATATTCACGGTAAATTGGGAAAAAAAATTGTTTAAAAATACACAAAGCAGCATACACTTTCAACCCTTTTTCTTTCAGGAATGTAAAAATTAAATAAGGAAAAAAAAATTATACTTGCCATTTTAACATTGTATTACTAATAATTCATCTTATGAAAAATTTCATTCAGGCTGCAAGAAGTTTAAGGCTCATTTTCTAGAAACGAAAAAATTATTCTCATTTCATTTATTATACATATTTTACTAAATAATTATTAAAAATATAAATTTGAATATATATTTTTATGCTTCAATAACTAGTTCTTAAAGCACAAGCTTTTCTATTAAATATTTATTTGAAGAAGTTTATTAAATACAGAAAAGACATCTTTATGTATATACTTAAAAAAAATAAGAGAGCAGAATTCAATTTAACACTTTAAAGAAAAAAAAAAAATACATAATTTCATCATATGAAAACATAATGACTTATGTAATCCTGTAGTAAACAAGACTTTGATTTAATGGTATTTTAATGAACAGTGATATCAATTTTTCAACAGCAAAAGATGAAAATACTAAAATTGTTGCAATGAAAATCTACAAGAGAGTATCCTTCATTTATTTGAGGTGCAACAAAACATTGTACATTAAAATGAAAAATATCTTCTATCTAAAACAAGTTTTTTTCTCTTCTTTTTTTTTTTTTGCCGATTATATCAGAAAAATTTCTCAATGTTTACGATCAAAAATTACTTTACAATTTGTTTTGCAATGAAGGAAGTATTTGTGTTACGTTTGGCACCAATTAGCATCCCATTACATAAAAAGAACTATTACTTATATAGTTAGCAAGTTGGTAGCACACTTTTTACTATTTTTAAATCCACATCAATACGATTTACATATAAGAAATTAAAAAAACTTCTGACTCAAAGAATATTTATATAATGAAACATTATATGACAGTAAATTTTGTTTGTAATTCTGTAGATAATTTTACAACAATTTTATCAAGATTGTCAAGAACTCTTAACTGTTAAAAATGTTTTGAAAATATGTTTCAAGCAGGCAATAAATTGTTTTGCTTTAAAATAGAGGTAAATTCCACTCAAGTAAGATACTTATTGTTAAGTTGAAATAACTCTGTTTTGAATGATTAATGATTTATTAACTAGAAATTAAATGTTAGAATGAGGTTAAAAATTGCATTTTACAATGATTAATAAAAATTTCTACACATGAAGAACCTTCAATGTTAAGTTGCAATAACTCTCTTTTGAATGATTATATCATTAATCATTCAAATTAGAGTTATTGCAACGTAAATTATATTTTATAATGATTAATAAAATTCCTATGCATGTAATTATATAATATTACGCTATTTTATGTTTTTAAAACTTTAAAATCATTTATATTTGCCTTCATTATTAGTAAATTTGGCTACATCATATCATTCAACGAAACGTTTTATTTAATTACACTAAACAAATTTTTTAATTTTATTTCTATTATGATCAATTGCATTTTTACAGTTTTCTATTTAGCAAACTCATAGTGTTAGTCAATCAAACTTTACTATTGATTTTTAAATTATTTCCTAGTAAGCTATTGAATTTGCATGTTATATACACTAAAATATGGAAAAATAATATGCTTTTTAAATAGAAAATGTATGTATATATATTCACGGTAAATTGGGAAAAAAATCGTTTAAAAATACACAAAGCAGCATACACTTTCAACCCTTTTTCCTCATTTCCATTTATTAACCGACATATTTTCTATATGAATCATTAAAAATTAATAAATTACTAAATTTGAATATAAATTTTTATGCTTCAATAACTAGTTCTTAAAGCACAAGCTTTTCTGTTAAATATGATATTTGGAGAAGTTTATTAAATACAGAAAAGACATCTTTATGTATATACTTAAAAAAAAATAAGTGAGCAGAATTCAATTTAACACTTTAAAGAAAAAAAAAAATACATAATTTCAAAATACATAATGACTTATGTAACCATGTAGTAAACAAGACTTTGATTTAATGGTATTTTAATGAAAAGTGATATCAATTTTTCAACAGCAAAAGATGAAATACTGCAAAATTGTTGCAATGAAAATCTACAAGAGTGTATCCTTCATTTATTTGAGGTGCAACAAAACATTGTACATTAAAATGAAAAATATCGTCTATCTAAAACAAGTATTTTTCACTTTTTTTTTTTTTTTTGCTGATTATAACAGTAAAAACTTCTCAATGTTTACGATCAAAAATTACTCTATGATTTGTTTTGCCATGAAGGGAGTATTTGTGTTATGTTTGGTACCAATTAGCGTCCCATTACATAAAAAGAACTATTACTTATATAGTTAGCAAGTTGGTAGCATACCTTTTACTACTTTTAAATCCACATAAATATGATTTACATATAAGTAAATTAAAAAAACTTTTGATTCAAAGAATATTTATATAATGAAACATTTTATGACAGTAAATTTTGTTTGTAATTCTGTAGATAATTTTACAAGAATTTTATCAAGATTGTCATGATCTCTTTAGTGTTAAAAATGTTTTGAAAATATGTTTCAAGCAGGCAATAAATTGTTTTTGTTTAAAATATAGGTAAATTCTATCCAAGTAAGATACTTATTGCTAAGTTGAAATAACTCTGTTTTGAATGATTATATCATTAATCATTCAAATGAGAGTTATTGCATCTTAAATTATATTTAATAATGATTAATAAAATTTTTATGCATGTAATCATATAATATTAGGCTATTTTATGTTTAAAAACTTTAAAATCATTTATATTTGCCTTCATTATTAGTAAAATTGGCTACATCATATCATTCACAGAAGTGTTTTATTTAATTACAGTACACAAATATTTTAATTTTATTTCCATTATGATCAATAGCATTTTTACAGTTTTTTCTATTTAGCTAACTCATAGAGTTAGTCAATCAAACTTTGCTATTGATTTTTAAATTATTTTCTAGTAAGCTATTGAATTTGCATTTTATATACACTAAAATATGGAAAAATAATAAGCTTTTTAAATAGAAAATGTATGTATATATTTTCACGGTAAAACTGCGAAAAAATCGTTTAAAATCACACAAAGCAGCTTACACTTTCAATCCTTTTTCTTTCAGGAATGTAAAAATACAGAACAAATTAGGATAAAAAAATTCTACTTACCATTTTAACATTGAATTCCTAATAATTCTTCTGAAATTTTATCGTTTGAAGAATTTAATTCAGGTTGCTGGAAAGTTAAAGCTCTAGAGTTTCTCTAGAATATAAAACGAAAAAAATCATTCTCATTTTCATTTGTTATGCAACATATTTTCTACATGAATCATTAAAAATTAATAAATTACTAAATTTGAATATATATTTTTATGATTCAATAACTAGTTCTTAAAGCAAACTTTTCTATTAAATATTTTATTTCAAGAAGTTTATTAAATACAGAAAAGACATATTTATCTAAATACTTAAAAAACAAATAAGAAAGCAGAGTTCAATTTACAACTTTAAAGGAAAAAAAGAATACATAATTTCATCATATGAAAATATATAATGACTTATTTAATCCTGTAGTAAACAAGACTTCGATTTAATGGTATTTTAAGGAACAGTGATATCAATTTTTCTACAGCAAAACATAAAACACTGTAAAATTGTCGCAATGAAAATGTACAAGAGAGTGATTAAAAATTAATAAATTACTAAATTTGAATATATATTTTTATGATTCAATAACTAGTTCTAAAAGCACAAGCTTTTCTATTAAATATTTTATTTCAAGAAGTTTATTAAATACAGATAGGGCATCTTTATGTATATACGTAAAAAAATAAGAGTGCAGAGTTCAATTTACAACTTTAAAGAAAAAAGAATATATAATTTCATCTCATGAAAGTATATAATGACTTATGTAATCCTGTAGCAAACAAGACTTCGAGTTAAGGGTATTTTAAGGAACAGTGATATGAATTTTCCAACAGCCAAACATAAAATACTGTAAAATTGTTGCAATGAAAATCTACAAGAGAGTATCCTTCATTTATTTGAGGTGCAACAAAACATTTACATTAAAATGAAAAATATCATGTATCCAAAACGAGTTTTTTTTTCTCATTTTTTTTTTTGCATATTATAACAGTAAAAATTTCTCAATGATTACGACTAAAAATTACTTTACAATTTGTGTTGCCATGAAGTATTTATTTGTGTTATGTTTGACAATAATTAGTGTCCCATTAATAAAAATGAACTATTACTTATATAATTAGCAAGTTGGTAGAATACCCTTTACTACATTCTAAATCCCCATAAATATGATATACATATTACTAAATTAAAAAAACCTTTGACTCAAAGTATATTTATATAATGAAACCATATATGACATTAAAATTGGTTAGTAATTCTATAGATAATTTTACAACAATTTTATCAAGATTGTCATGATCTACTAACTGTTAAAAATGTTTCCAAAATATGTTTAAAGCATTCTATAAAGCGTTTTAGTTTTTAAATATGGGTAAATGCAATTCAAGTAAGAACCTTAATGTTAAGCTACAATAACTCTGTTTTGAAGGATTATATCATTAATCATTCAAATGAGAGTTATTGCAACTTAAATTATAGTTCATAATGATTAATAAAAATTTCCATGCATGTAATCATATAATATTATGCTATTTTATGTTTTAAAACGTTAAGATCATATTTTTTTCAATGCATTATTAGTATATTTGACTACACCTTGACATTCACAGAAGTGTGTTATTTAATTATATTGAAAAAAATTTCAGATTTTATTTCCATTATGAACAATAGCATTTTTACAGTTTTTCCATTTAGATTACTCACAGTGTTAGTCAATCAAACTTTGCTATTGATTTTTAAATTATTTTCTAGTAAACTATTGATTTTGCGTTTTATATACATTAAACTATGGAACAATAATATTTTTTTTAATAAATAATTTAATATATATTTTCACGGTAAATTGTGAATGAAATTATTTTAAAAATACAGAAAGCAGCCTACGCTTTAAACGCTTTTTCTTTCAGGAATGTCAAAATACAAAATAAATAAGGAACAAAAAAATTATACTTGCCATTTTAACATTGTATTCCTAATAATTCTTCTGAAATTGTATCCTCCGAAAAATTACCTTCAGACTGCAAGAAGTTTAAGGCTCTAAGTTTTCCCTAGAATTTAATACGAAGAAAAATTATTCTCATTTCCATTTATTAACCGACATATTTTCTACATGAATCATTAAAAATTACTAAATTTGAATATATATTTTTATGCTTCAACAACTAGTTCTTAAAGCACAAGCTTTTCTATTAAATATGTTATTTGAAGAAATTTATTAAATACAGCAAAGACATCTTTATGTATATACTTAAAAAAATAAGAAAGCAGAATTCAATTTAACACTTTAAAGAAAAAAAGAATACATAATTTCATCATATCAAAATACATAATGACTTATGTAATCCTGTAGTAAACAAGACTTCGATTTAATGGTATTTTAATGAACAGTGATATCAATTTTTCAACAGCAAAAGATGAAATTCTGTAAAATTGTCGCAATGAAAGTCTACAAGAGAGTATCCTTCATTTATTTCAGCCGCCACAAAACATTGTACATGAAAATGAAAAATATCTTCTATCTAAAACAAGTTTTTTTTTCTTTTTTTTTTTTTTTTTGCCGATTATATCAGAAAAAATTTCTCAATGTTTACGATCAAAAATTACTTTACAATTTGTTTTGCAATGAAGGAAGTATTTGTGTTACGTTTGGCACCAATTAGCATCCCATTACATAAAAAGAACTATTACTTATATAGTTAGCAAGTTGGTAGCACACTTTTTACTATTTTTAAATCCACATCAATACGATTTACATATAAGAAATTAAAAAAACTTCTGACTCAAAGAATATTTATATAATGAAACATTATATGACAGTAAATTTTGTTTGTAATTCTGTAGATAATTTTACAACAATTTTATCAAGATTGTCAAGAACTCATAACTGTTAAAAATGTTTTGAAAATATGTTTCAAGCAGGCAATAAATTGTTTTGCTTTAAAATAGAGGTAAATTCCACTCAAGTAAGATACTTATTGTTAAGTTGAAATAACTCTGTTTTGAATGATTAATGATTTATTAACTAGAAATTAAATGTTAGAATGAGGTTAAAAATTGCATTTTACAATGATTAATAAAAATTTCTACACATGAAGAACCTTAATGTTAAGTTGCAATAACTCTCTTTTGAATGATTATATCATTAATCATTCAAATTAGAGTTATTGCAACGTAAATTATATTTTATAATGATTAATAAAATTCCTATGCATGTAATTATATAATATTACGCTATTTTATGTTTTAAAACTTTAAAATCATTTATATTTGCCTTCATTATTAGTAAATTTGGCTACATCATATCATTCACAGAAAACGTTTTATTTAATTACACTAAACAAATTTTTTAATTTTATTTCATTATGATCAATTGCATTTTTACAGTTTTTCTATTTAGCTAACTCATAGTGTTAGTCAATCAAACTTTACTATTGATTTTTAAATTATTTCCTAGTAAGCTATTGAATTTGCATGTTATATACACTAAAATATGGAAAAATAATATGCTTTTTAAATAGAAAATGTATGTATATATATTCACGGTAAATTGGGAAAAAAATTGTTTAAAAATACACAAAGCAGCATACACTTTCAACCCTTTTTCTTTCAGGAATGTAAAAATACAAAACGAATTTTACTATTTTAACATTGTATTACTAATAATTCATCTGAAATTTCATCGTATGAAAAATTTCATTCAGGACAAGAAGGTTAAGGCTCTAGATTTCCTCTAGAATATAAAACGTAAAACATTATTCTCATTTTCATTTATTATCGACATATTTTCTACATGTGAATAAAATTAATTAAAAATTACTAAATTTGAATATATATTTTTATGATTCAATAACTAGTTCTTAAAGCACAAGCTTTTCTATTAAATATTTTATTTCAAGAAGTTTATTAAATACAGAAAAGACATCTTTATGTATATACTTAAAAAAATAAGAGAGCAGAATTCAATTTAACACTTTAAAGATTTAAAAAAAAGAAACATGCAATCAAAATGTACAAGAGAGTGATTAAAAATTAATAAATAAAAAAAATTTTTACATAATTTCAAAATACATAATGACTATGTAATCCTGTAGTAAACAAGACTTTGATTTAATGGTATTTTAATGAACAGTGATATCAATTTTTCAACAGCAAAAGATAAAATACTGTAAAATTGTTGCAATGAAAATCTACAAGAGAGTATCCTTCATTTATTTGAGGTGCAACAAAACATTTACATTAAAATGAAAAATATCATGTATCCAAAACAAGTTTTTTTTCTTTTTTTTTTTTTTTTGCATATTATAACAGTAAAAATTTCTCAATGATTACGATCAAAAATTACTTTACAATTTGTTTTGCCATGAAGGTATTTATTTGTGTTATGTTTGACACTAATTAGTGTCCCATTAATAAAAATGAACTATTACTTATATAATTAGCAAGTTGGTAGAATACCCTCTACTACATTCTAAATCCACATAAATACGATATACATATTACTAAATTAAAAAAACCTTTGACTCAAAGTATATTTATATAATGAAACATTATATGACATTAAAATTTGTTTAGTAATTCTATAGATAATTTTACAACAATTTTATCAAGATTGTCATGATCTCTTAACTGTTAAAAATGTTTCCAAAATATGTTTAAAGCATTCTATAAATTGTTTTAGTTTTTAAATATGGGTAAATTATTCAAGTAAGATACTTATTGTTAAGTTGAAATAACTCTGTTTTGAATGATTATATCATTAATCATTCAAATGAGAGTTATTGCATCTTAAATTATATTTAATAATGATTAATAAAATTTTTATGCATGTAATCATATAATATTATGCTATTTTATGTTTTAAAACGTTAAGATCATATTTTTTCAATGCATTATTAGTAATTTGACTACACCTTCATTCACAGAAGTGTTTTATTTAATTATATTAAAAAAATTTTAATTTTATTTCCATTATGATCAATAGCATTTTTACAGTTTTTTCATTTAGCTAACTCACAGTGTTAGTCAATCAAACTTTGCTATTGATTTTTAAATTATTTTCTAGTAAGCTATTGAATTTGCATTTTATATACACTAAAATATGGAAAATAATAAGCTTTTTAAATAAAAATTTATGTATATATTTTCACGGTAAAATTGAAAAATATTGTTTAAAAATCACACAAAGCAGCTTACACTTTCAATCCTTTTCTTTCAGGAATGTAAAAATACAAAATAAATAAGGATAAAAAAAAATTCTACTTACCATTTTAACATTGTATTTCTAATAATTCTTCTGAAATTTATCGTTTGAAAAATTTATTCAGACTGCAAGAAAGTTAAGGCTCTAGATTTTTCTCTAGAATATAAAACGAAAAAAAATTCTCATTTTCATTTATTATGCGACATATTTTCTACATGAATCATTAAAAATTAATAAATTACTAAATTTGAATATATATTTTTATGATTCAATAACTAGTTCTTAAAGCACAAGCTTTTCTATTAAATATTTTATTTCAAGAAGTTTATTAAATACAGAAAAGACATCTTTATGTATATACTTAAAAAAAATAAGAAAGCAGAGTTCAATTTAAACTTTAAAGAAAAAAAGAATACATAATTTCATCATATGAAAATATATAATGACTTATGTAATCCTGTAGTAAACAAGACTTCGATTTAATGGTATTTTAATGAACAGTGATATCAATTTTCAACAGCAAAACATGAAATTCTGTAAAATTGTCGCAATGAAAATCTACAAGAGAGTATCCTTCATTTAAACAAAACATTGTACATAAAATGAAAAATATCTTCTATCTAAAACAAGCTTTTCTATTAAATTTTTATTTTTTTTAAATTTTTTTTTGCGATTATAACAGTAAAAATTTCTCAATGTTTACAATTAAAAATTACTTTACAATTTTAATTTCATCTCATGAAAGTATTTGTGTTACGTTTGGACAATTAGCGTCCCATTACAAAAAAAGAACTATTACTTATATAGTTAGCAAGTTTTCCAACAGTAGCAAACATAAAATACTTTACTATTTTTAAATCCACAGAGAATCCGATTTACATATAACAAAACATTTAAATTAAAAAAAATTTGACTCAAAGAATATTTATATAATGAAACATTATATGACAGTAAATTTTGTTTGTAATTCTGAAGTATTTAATTTTACAACAATTTTATCAAGATTGTCAAGAACTATATAACTGTTAAAAATGTTTTAAAATATGTTTCCAGGCATAAATTGATATTTTACTAAATTAAAAAATTGAGGTAAATTCCATTCAATAAGAACTTATTGTTATGACATTAAAAGTTGAAATAACTCAATTTTGAATGATTAATGATTTATTATCTTTTAAAAAATGTTTCCAAAATATGTTTAAAAATTGCATTTATAAATGATTAAATATGGGTAAATGCAATTCACATGAAGAACCTTAATGTTAAGTTACAATAACTCTGTTTTGAAGGATTATATCATTAATCATTCAAATGAGAGTTATTGCAACTTAAATTATATTTTATAATGATTAATAAAAATTTCTATGCATGTAATCATATAATATTATGCTATTTTATGTTTTAAAACTTTAAAATCATTTATTTTTGCCTTCATTATTAGTAAATTTGGCTACATCATATCATTCACAGAAATGTTTTATTTAATTACACTAAACAAATTTTTTAATTTTATTTCCATTATGATCAATTGCATTTTTACAGTTTTTCTATTTAGCTAACTCATAGTGTTAGTCAATCAAACTTTACTATTGATTTTTAAATTATTTTCTAGTAAGCTATTGAATTTGCATGTTATATACACTAAAATATGGAAAATAATATGCTTTTTAAATAGAAAATTTATGTATATATATTCACGGTAAATTGGGAAAAAAATTGTTTAAAAATACACAAAGCAGCATACACTTTCAACCCTTTTTCTTATCAGGAATGTAAAAATACAAAATAAATAAGAAAAAAAAATTCTACTTACTATTTTAACATTGTATTACTAATAATTCATCTGAAATTTCATCGTATGAAAAATTTCATTCAGGCTGCAAGAAGGTTAAGGCTCTAGATTTCCTCTAGAATATAAAACGTAAAACATTATTCTCATTTTCATTTATTATCCGACATATTTTCTACGTGAATAATAAATGATTAAAAACTACTAAATTTGAATATATATTTTTATGATTTAATAACTAGTTCTTAAAGCACAAGCATTTCTATTAAATATTTTATATCAAGAAGTTTATTAAATACAGAAAAGACATCTTTATGTATATACTTAAAAAAATAAGAGAGCAGAATTCAATTTAACACTTTAAAAAGAAAAAAAGAATACATAATTTCATCATATGAAAATGCATAATGACTAATGTAATCCTGTAGTAAACAAGACTTCGATTTAATGATATTTTAAGGAACAGTGATATCAATTTTCTACAGCAGAACATAAAATACTGTAAAATTGTCGCAATGAAAATCTACAAGAGAGTATCCTTCATTTATTTCAGGTGCAACAAAACATTTACATTAAAATGAAAAATATCATGTATCCAAAACTATTTTTTTTTTTTTTTTCTTTGCATATTATAACATTAAAAATTTCTCAATGATTACGACCAAAAATTACTTTACAATTTGTGCTGCCATGAAGTATTTATTTGTGTTATGTTTGACACTAATTAGTGCCCCATTAATAAAAATGAACTATTACTTATATAATTAGCAAGTTGGTAGAATACCCTCTACTACATTCTAAATCCACATAAATAGGCTGATATACATATTACTAAATTAAAAAAACCTTTGACTCAAAGTATATTTATATAATGAAACCATATATGACATTAAAATTGGTTAGTAATTCTATAGATAATTTTACATACAATTAATATTAACGCTATTTTATGTTTTAAAACTTTAAAATCATTTTTATATTTGCCTTCATTATTAGTAAATTTGGCTACATCATATCATTCACAGAAATGTTTTATTTAATTGCACTAAACAAATTTTTTTAATTTTATTTCCATTATGATCAATTGCATTTTTACAGTTTTTCTATTTAGCTAACTCATAGTGTAAGTCAATCAAACTTTACTATTAATTTTTAAATTATTTCCCAGTAAGCTATTGAATTTGCATGTTCTATACACTAAAATATGGAAAAATAATATGCTTTTTAAATAGAAAATGTATGTATATATATTCACGGTAAATTGAGAAAAAATCGTTTAAAAATACACAAAGCAGCATACACTTTCAACCCTTTTTCCTCATTTCCATTTATTAACCGACATATTTTCTATATGAATCATTAAAAATTACTAAATTACTAAATTTGAATATAAATTTTTATGCTTCAATAACTAGTTCTTAAAGCACAAGCTTTTCTGTTAAATATGATATTTGAAGAAGTTTATTAAATACAGAAAAGACATCTTTATGTATATACTTAAAAAATAAGTGAGCAGAATTCAATTTAACACTTTAAAGAAAAAAAATACATAATCATTTCAAAATACATAATGACTTATGTAATCCTGTAGTAAACAAGACTTTGATTTAATAGTATTTTAATAAAAAGTGATATCAATTTTTCAACAGCAAAAGATGAAATACTGCAAAATTGTTGCTATGAAAATTTACAAGAGTGTATCCTTCATTTATTTGAGGTGCAACAAAACATTGTACATTAAAATGAAAAATATCGTCTATCTAAAACAAGTTTTTTTTTTTTTTTTTTTTTTTTTTTTTTGGCTGATTATAACAGTAAAAACTTCTCAATGTTTACGATCAAAAATTACTCTATGATTTGTTTTGCCATGAAGGGAGTATTTGTGTTATGTTTGTTACCAATTAGCGTCCCATTACATAAAAAGAACTATTACTTATATAGTTAGCAAGTTGGTAGCATACCCTTTACTACTTTTAAATCCACATAAATATGATTTACATATAAGTAAGTTAAAAAAACTTTTGATTCAAAGAATATTTATATAATAAAACATTTTATGACAGTAAATTTTTTTTGTAATTCTGTAGATAATTTTACAAGAATTTTATCAAGATTGTCATGATCTCTTTAGTGTTAAAAATGTTTTGAAAATATGTTTCAAGCAGGCAATAAATTGTTTTTTTGTTTAAAATATAGGTAAATTCTATCCAAGTAAGATACTTATTGCTAAGTTGAAATAACTCTGTTTTGAATGATTATATCATTAATCATTCAAATGAGAGTTACTGCAACTTAAATTATATTTTATAATGATTAATAAAATTTTTATGCATGTAATCATATAATATTAGGCTATTTTATGTTTAAAAACTTTAAGATCATTTATATTTGCCTTCATTATTAGTATAATTGGCTACATCATATCATTCAAAGAAGTGTTTTATTTAATTACAGTACACAAATATTTTAATTTTATTTCCATTATGATCAATAGCATTTTTACAGTTTTTCTATTTAGCTAACTCATAGTGTTAGTCAATCAAACTTTGCTATTGATTTTTAAATTATTTTCTAGTAAGCTATTGAATTTGCATTTTATATACACTAAAATATGGAAAAACAATAAGCTTTTTAAATAGAAAATGTATGTATATATATTCACGGTAAACTGCGAAAAAATCGTTTAAAATCACACAAAGCAGCTTACACTTTCAATCCTTTTTCTTTCAGGAATGTAAAAATACAGAACAAATTAGGATAAAAAAATTCTACTTACCATTTTAACATTGAATTCCTAATAATTCTTCTGAAATTTTATCGTTTGAAGAATTTAATTCAGGATGCAGGAAAGTTAAAGCTCTAGAGTTTCTCTAGAATATAAAACAAAAAAAAATCATTCTCATTTTCATTTGTTATGCAACATATTTTCTACATGAATCATTAAAAATTAATAAATTACTAAATTTGAATATATATTTTTATGATTCAATAACTAGTTCTTAAAGCAAACTTTTCTATTAAATATTTTATTTCAAGAAGTTTATTAAATACAGAAAAGACATATTTATCTATATACTTAAAAACAAATAAGAGAGCAGAGTTCAATTTACAACTTTAAAGGAAAAAGAATACATAATTTCATCACATGAAAATATATAATGACTTATTTAATCCTGTAGTAAACAAGACTTCGATTTAATGGTATTTTAAGGAACAGTGATATCAATTTTTCTACAGCAAAACATAAAATACTGAAAAATTGTCGCAATGAAAATGTACAAGAGAGTGATTAAAAATTAATAAATTACTACATTTGAATATATATTTTTATGATTCAATAATTAGTTCTAAAAGCACAAGCTTTTCTATTAAATATTTTATTTCAAGAAGTTTATTAAATACAGATAGGGCATCTTTATGTATATACGTAAAAAAATAAGAGTGCAGAGTTCAATTTACAACTTTAAAAAAAAAAGAATATATAATTTCATCATATCAAAATACATAATGACTTATGTAATCCTGTTGCAAACAAGACTTCGAGTTAAGGGTATTTTAAGGAACAGTGATATGAATTTTCCAACAGCCAAATATAAAATACTGTAAAATTGTTGCAATGAAAATCTACAAGAGAGTATCCTTCATTTATTTGAGGTGCAACAAAACATTGTACATTAAAATGAAAAATATCATCTATCCAAAACGAGTTTTTTCTCTTTTTTTTACCGATTATAACAGTAAAAATTTCTCAATGTTTACAATCAAAAACTACTTTACAATTTGTGTTGCCATTGAGGATGTATTGGTGTTATGTTTGACACTAATTAGTGTCCCATTAATAAAAAAGAACTATTACTTATATAGTTAGCAAGTTGGTAGCATACCTTTTACTATTTTTAAATCCACATTAATACGATTCACATATTAATAAATTAAAAATACTTTTGACACAAAGAATATTTATATAATGAAACATTATATGACAGTAAATTTTGTTTGTAGTTCTATAGAAAATTTTTACAACAATTTTATCAAGATTGTCATGATCTCTTTACTTAAATGTTTCGAAAATATGTTTAAAGCATTCCATAAAGCGTTTTAGTTTTTAAATATGAGTAAATGCAATTCAAGTAAGAACCTTAATGTTAAGTTACAATAACTCTCTTTTGAAGGATTATATCATTAAACATTCAAATGAGAGTAATTGCAACTTAAATGACATTTCATAATGATTAATAAAAATTTCTATGCATGTAATCATATTATATTATGCTATTTTATGTTTTAAAACGTTAAGATCAATTTTTTTCAATTCATTATTAGTATATTTGACTACACCTTGACATTCACAGAAGTGTGTTATTTAATTATATTGAAAAAAAAAATTTCAAATTTTATTTCCATTATGAACAATAGCATTTTTACAGTTTTCAATATAGCTTACTCATAGTGTTAGTCAATCAAACTTTGCTATTGATTTTTAAATTATTTTTAGTATGTTATTGAATTTGCATTTTATATACACTAAAATATGGAAAAATAATATGCTTTTAAGTAAATAATTTATGTATATATATTCACTGTAAATTTGCGAATGAAATTGTTTTAAAAATACACAAAGCAGCTCACACTTTCAACCCTTTTTCTTTCAGGAATATGTAAAATACAAAAATTTGAAATTTTATCGTTTGAAAAATTTCCTTCAGGATGCAAGATGGTTAAGGCTCTAGGTTTTCTCTAGAATTTAAAACGAAGAAAATTATTCTAATTTCCATTTATTATCTGACATATTTTCTACAAGAATCATGAGTCATTAAAAATTAATAAATTACTAAATTTGAACATATATTTTTATGCTTCAGTAACTAACTCTTAAAGCACAAGCTTTTCTATTAACATTATATGACAGTAAAATTTGTTAGTAATTCTATAGATAATTTTACCACAATTTTATCACGATTGTCATGATGTCTTAACTGTTAAAAATATTTTGAAAATATGTTTAAAGTATTCCATAATGTGTTTTTGTTTTTAAATATAATAAATTTCAATTCAAGTAAGATACGTAATGATAAGTTGCAATAAATTTTTGGGAAAGCTTAATGATATATACTAGAGATTAGATGTTATATTGAGATTAAAAATTATATTTTATAATGATTTATGATAATTTCTATGCAAATAGTGATATAATATTATGCTATTTTATGTTTTAAAACTTTAAGATAATTTTTTTTTCACTTCATTATTAGTAAATTTGGCTGTACCTTAACATTCGCAGAAGTGTTTTATTTAATTACACTAAAAAAAAAAAGCATTTGAATCTATGAATGACAAGAAATTTGGAAAATCTGATTAACAACTTGGTATTATATATATATTGGAGATATACTTAACGAAGACACTGATCATGGGAATGAAGTGCCTTAATTAACAATAAATTTTTAGTTACTTCAACAAATACATGGAGTAATAAATACAGGACAAGATCAGATTATTAGATATTACTTTCCTGTTTTAAAATTAATTGAAAAATAATGAACTCTATATGTGTCTGCAATAATAAGAAATACATTTTCCTTGGATGTTGACGAGCATCACCAAAATTTATTGAGTAGATTAAATTTTTGAAACTGAGCATGAAATAAATTAGGCCATTGTTCGAACATAAAATTAATAGCATCCTATGGTCCATATTGATAATTTGAAAATTCATTTGATTAATGTGTTACATTTTACAATTGCCTACATAAATTATATTAATTTTTCAACAAGTCTATCTCACAGATAAACATGCTGAAAAAGTTTTGGAAAAAAGTAAACAATTTTTGGAATCATAGTTAGATCTTCAACATGTGTCAGTTAAATTTCAGGAACAGTGACAAGAAATTTTTGAAACATTCCCTCTTGTAACTTTCCTTAACATTCTAAAAACTTTGTGTATTACAAAATTTAGAACTAAACATATTTCTGAATTACTGTAAAAAGATGACAAGTTTTGGATAGAAAAGGCTTTAAAAGTTTGTTCGCTAATGATCAGGCACTTAAACACAACTAAAGAGTCACTTAAAAAATAAACGGGAAAAAAAAATTAATATGACTGAAGTTCAAGGTGAGTTGGTACATGCTATACAATATACTGAAACATTTAAGTGATATTAAAACAAGAAGCAATACAAAAATGAATTTTTAAGGAGCTACAATAACTTAACGAGTGAAACTACTGTACTGTAAATTAAACAGACATACCTTTAGAAAGACCAAATGTATGAAATGAACTTTTTACCAGATAATATAGACTTTGAAGGGGCCACTTTACACACTGACTCCAAAAATACTGGAAGAATTGAAAAACTAAAAATATTGATCCCCAAATCAGAAAACAGTTTTATAATAATAATACATAATTTTAATTACAGGAGATAATATAGAAATATAGTAAACAATGTGTTTTACTATACTGTTGTAAACAACCAAATTGTTGCAAGAGTATGATTGACTAATAATTAAATTTTTTTCTATAAAATACATAAAATAATTAATAAAAACATAACATCATTACAAAATTCATAAACAATTTTATATCAGGAATAACAACTGAAGAATTCTTAATAACAAAATCTGATAACTAAATAGTATTGTCAAGAGTATGTGATTATTATAAATTTCGTCTGGTTTCTAAATTTTCAATTTTTTTTTTTAATACAATGTTTTTATACAAGAATTTAATGACAATTATTGTTTAACTTAATGCATGTAACATACATCAAGGTATTTACAATGGTTCTCAATAAAAATCAACACTTTTTTTTTATCTCAACCCTTAAAACTTCCTTCCCATAATAAACATACTCCTCCCAGATTCAATTATTCAAATAGGGGATGTTAAATGCAGAAATTCCTTATTGTTAAAATTTCCAGACCATCAGAGGGAGATGGTGGTCTTTAGGAAAAGGAATTTTCGCCGGAAAGATTTAGGGATGAAAATTGTGACATATTGTCCATCCGATTGATCTATCGTGGGAATCAGTCGACTAATTGCTGTGGTCTAAATAGCTTTGTGTTTTTGGACGAACTACATTGCAGAATTTCGATCTATAGGACCAGAACTTGTTTGACGATATTTAAGACATTTTGCGACTGCTTACTAACCTCTGGGAGTACTTTTGCTCTCTAAGGTCTAGTAATGCAGACCAAGTGTTGTTTACAGTGGCAACTGGCGTACCGATTACGGAGTACCAACAGGGGGAAATACCCCTTTAACCTCCTCATCTTAATTCATAAATATGCTTGGAATTATAATACACTGCTTAATTATTGTTAGTAAAATTTAAGATATAAGTTTCTAAAAATTCAAATTAAAGTAGGCATTCAAAAAAAAAAGATTTAAAATACTATTGATAAAAAGTAAGATAAAAAATAAACGAATTTAAAAGTTAAGTTTTAAATTCGGTACAATTAGGGACCAGTTGTCGATGCCGTAAACATATTGCAAAAACGTAAACAAACAAACTTCTTTGTTTACCAACACACTAAACAACTTTGTTACAACACGCTAAACGGTGGGAGTCAATAGGTGAATCTGAAAGGTAAAATGTTAACAGTGACCTCACATAAAAAAAGGCAGCTCACAGAACCGTAATTCTTTTTATTTTTATAATTTTTATTTTGCTTTCGATTTTATACTTTTTATTTTGTTTTCAATTTTATAATTTTTGTTTGATTTTCGATTTTATAATTTTTATTTATATTTTTTATTTCTAATCCTTTTATTTTCCTTACAAACAAAAAAAAAAAAAGGGGGTAAAAAAGCGTACAATAAAAACTAAAAATGAGAAAATGAGAAAATTTAAAGAACAACGTAGCAATAATAAATGAGAAAAAGAACAGTGTTCGGATCTGAACCCTCAACCTCGCGGTCATAGGTCCGAATCTTTACCTCTGCACCAGTTCGTCTTAGTTAATGGAAGATCAATAATATTTAAGCCAAAGTAATCGTCAGATACACATTGAGATAAATTGTCTCAGTGAGCTAGGCTCACCCCATTACCTGAACTCGCTTGCGCTTGTTCAGAGTAACAGCCATGGTGTTTCTTAAGTTTAGGAAAGCACTCATAGGAGTCGTCGTAAACTGCCCATGGTCTTTTTAGAACTTTTCACCCCAGGGTGATAGGTTGGCAGACGACGGATAAACTCATTGCTAATCTGAGGACATTTTTCAAGAAAATTCTTTGAAATTTTGATTATATAATTTGGAATAGGTTCGACGTCTAGATCTCTATGGATGATCTTACGACGAATGAACCATGGTGCGACAGCAATCATAGCCAGGTGTTTATTCTGGAAAACCTGAAGTCTCTTTATATTTGTGAGTGAGGTAGAGGACCAGATAGGACTACCGTAAACCGGGATAGGTCTTATGATAGACTTGTAGAGCAGAAGCTTGTGTTTGATCGCAAGCCTACTCTTTCGAGAAATTAGGCAGTTGAGCTTAATACTCGCACCAGTTGCTTTTCAACTGTGTTCTTAATATGGGTATTGAAGGAGAATTTTGGGTCTAAAAACAACCCCAGGTATCTATATTCAGTTACCCAGGGACGGGCTGGCCAAAAAGAGTGATACTCCCTAGTGGAGAAGATGAGATCTTCCGATTAAATAGCATAAAGGCCGATTTCGTGTCATTAACTTTAATTTTCCAGGTGGTTAACCATTTTTCTAATTTAAAAACAGAATATTGTAAGTCTTTAACAGCAAGCTGAGGTGATTTGTTTTGTGTGGCTATCGCCGTATCATCAGCGTAGCAGAAAAGAGAGGTTTGGCAGTCTCTCAGAATATCATTTATGTAAATATTGAAGAAGGTGGGCTCTAAGAGCGACACTTGCGGGACTCCCCTTCGATTGGTCTGGATGAGGAAGTAACTCCACCTACTCTGACTAAAAATCCTCGGGTTTGTAGGTAGGAGTAAAGAGTTTTAATGATCTGAGCCGGAAAATCAAGTCGCATGAGCTTTAATAATAAGCCATTATGCTAAATTTTGTCAAAGGCCTTGGCTACGTCCAAAAATAATATTCCCGTAGATTTACGTTCGTTAAAGCCGTCATGAATCAGCTCTGTCAACCTAAGTAATTGGTGACAGGTACTTAATTGCCTTCTGAAACCAAATTGTTCAGGAATAATTAAATTGTGAACATCGCAATGCTGATTCAGGCGTTTAAATAACGCAGATTCGAATATTTTGCTCAAGCTACTGAGTAGTGAGATAGGACGGTAATTTTGAGGGTAAGCCAAATTAGCATTTGGCTTAGGAATGGGGCATACTACGGCAGTCTTCCAGCAAGCTGGGAAATGACAGGTCCTAAGAAGAAAGTTAAAAAGAATGGTAATATAAAGAATAAATTTAATAGGAGTGGACTTTAACATACGATTATTAATAAGATCCAGTCCAGGGGTTTTATTGTTCTTAAAATTCCTGATAATTTCACAGACTTCTTTTGGAGAGATTAAGTCTAAACTATTAACATGTGATTTTGTAAGAAGTCCGTGACTGTAGAGTTAGCGTGTTCGAAGAAATTTCTTTCTTCAACATCGTGATTGAGTTCAAATTGAGAGTGAGACTGTCTGCGAGCAGTTCCTCTTTATCTTCTGGGGAATAAGCTGCTCGTCCGTTGGCGCCCTGCAAGGGCGGAATGTTGTGATATTGTCTGCGTAGGAGGGAACATTTCTTCCAAAGTGATGTTGACTCAGGCGTCAGGGCCTCTATGTCGTTTTGCCCGCGTTGCTGTGTAAAGACAGTGATGGCTTCTCTAATATCAATTAGAGAGCGATAATAGTGCCGTAGGAACTCAGGATCTCTTGTCCTTTGCCGCCTACGACGCTAATAATTTCATAGCTTGATCTGATCTTTAATGTGCTGAGGAAATCTAACCGGTGGGGTTGCAGTGGCAAATTCGGCAGTTGATGTGTGCTTCGGTTAGATGCCTCCGCACAAAAAAAAAGTTATTTGATGACGTAGTTGTTTGACTGTAAAATATCCGAGTGGTTATGTGTTTCCGCTTTAAAAATAGTTCTTTGAAGCATTCTGTTAAAATTAAGCTTTTTTCGTTTTGTAAATTTTTCTTCCTTATTTTGGTTTATATATATATCTATATATTGTTAAATTTCATTTGATGCTATTTCTATAAATAACTGATACACACTGACATTTAAATTAATTTTTGTAATATATATTTTTTCAGTCTCAATTTTTTAACACTTTCGTTTGATTTATTTCCATTGTATTTCATGCTTATTCTGTATTATTTTTTATACTCTTCTATTGTTTCATAAATACAGAATTTTTATTCAACTGATAGAGACTGGGAATGGCTCATTTATCAAAATAAGTGTTCATTATGGCACTGGATCTTATTCAATTCCTTTTATTAGCTCACACTCTCCCTATATATATCTTGTTCAAATTTTCAATCGTTAATAAAATACTTTTTATTCATCCACTCAAGTTCAAATACATTTTTTAACTTGTTGTGGATGACACTTGATGGTAATACATTTACACACATTTTAATTAAATTTAATTAATTAATTTTAGCTTTTTTTAGTTGCATATATCTAACAATAGATGGCCCGAGATAAACTTAAAAAAATGAATGAAAATTATTTATAAAGGATTTTCTGCATTATAGTGAAAAAAAAAGTAGGAATTGACATTAAATTTTTTTTTATATATATTACTTGTTTGTGTCCATGCTCACTCTGTTCCCTTTTTTTGACTGTACGATTATCAAAGACAGGAAAAAGAAAAACTTTAACAAGTATCTTCTTTTTTTTTTTTTTTTTTCACTAAAAAATATACAGTGAGGAAATGTGTTAGTCTTATTTAAAATAGAAAAATCATTTGCCTTATTAAATCAATTTCTTTTGAATTTACAAATACATTTTCCACATTAATTAATGGCATGTGTGAAATTTTTCATACAGCATTCAGCAAAGAGCAATTGAAATTACCGCTTGAAGGATTCAGTCTTATGTTTAAAATAAAATAATTCATGGCCATTTTACAAATTAGTCTATAATAATCCTCTACATTAATAGAATCTGTAAGGATAACTTACTCAGTAGGTTGCTATATTGTAATGCATATTTTTGGATTATGTAAATTTAATAGCAAAATTTAAAAAAAATACTCAAAATTGCATTAATTTATTTTTTTTTTTTCATAACGCTGTGATACAAATAAAAATACATTTCTGTACAAAATTTTATAGAGTAACATAATTTCCTGCTTTGTAATTTGCAGCAATGTATAATATAAAAGCGCTTTTTTTTTTATTCATGTTTTTTTTACTTTTTTTTCCCCGTTTTTATTTTAATTGGTTCTTTTAATCATAAGCTCATTCAATCATATTTTTCTTATAGTTTCGATTCAGAACAGAGATACGCTTCACGTACAGTTACTCTAATCTCTCGTATTGAAATTCATCGACTTCAAAACAAGTATATTTTTAAAAAACCTTTTGTTAGGAAATATTTTCTGTCTTTCCGATTAGGAGGAAAAAAAAAAAACATCATCAAAATATATTTATTTCAGAAAAAAACAAAAAATTGGAATGTGAATAAATTAGAATTTTAAAAATTTCTTTTCAGTTAGGAACTTATTTCATGAATAATATAGTATATTTTCCTGACTTTCGGCATATCTTTTAATCTTCGGTACAGATTTTATTCTTAACACAAAAAGGAAATTTAAGGGTTAATCATTTGATTTCTCTTCGGATAGTAAAAACACTGGAAAACAGGCATATTTGAAATAATGTGATCTCTTCCTGCCGTATATCCCCAGCCATTTCCATCCCTCATTTTTTTCTGTACTGTCTCAATCATTTCCCCCTACTTCTACATTATATTAAGAACGCTGACAGCTCCCCTTTCCCTCCCCCCCCTCCAAATCCGGTCTCTCCCATCAGTCTATTCATCTTCACCCTCGACTTTTTCCGTGAATTTCCCTCGTAGTTCTTCAAATACAAGTTGTTCACTGAGCAGTTTTGAGAATTTTTCGAAGAATTCTACTAGATCAGATAGGGGGGAAAGGGGGGAAAATATCAAGAAGAAACCTGAAGAATTCATAACCTAATCTTTAAGATTTCCATTAATCCTATATTGTTAATAAATTTTTAAAACATTATTTAGAGAAAAACAGTGGTTTGAATAATATTAATCAATTATATAAACTATGGTTTATACGTTTGGATTTATAAACTGCTGATTTTCTTCGAAAAAGTACTCTGTATAACAAATATTTTGATTTTCCAAAACCGTACAAAGTTTCGTTAAAAAAAAACTTTGAGGATTTTTTTTTATTATTTATCACGCAGCTTTAAAATCAACAAATTTGAATTTCCAATTTATTTATTCACATTTTCAAGAATAAAATCTTTATAACACTTTTTATTCCAGATAACCTGAAAAAGGAGAAGTATAAAACAAAATGAGTCCTAGAATTTTAGTAGAGGAAATGTAACTTAGTACAAACGAGCATTTTTCCTAAAAGAAAAATTGTTTCAAAAAATCTATTTCTAACATTCATGTGTCTAATATCGAATTGTAATTATTTCTACAGCAAATTTTGTTCTGAAAAATTCAATTTCACAATATTCAAGACGAAGAAACATATTTTTTTTTTTTTTTTTTTTTTTTTTTTATTTATTTATTTATTTATTTTTATTATTTTTTTTTTTTTTTTTTTTTAATTAATATGTTGTTGAAAAGTTTAAAAATTTCCACTATCTACAAAAAGAAAAGAAACGAGGTTTATAATATGATAAAAATATTCACTAATAAAGAATATCATTAATGCATTTTATAAGTAGATTATGCTTGAAATCTTTATCCGAAAATGTGTCCTTCAAAAGCCGAAGTAAGTAATCTGGTTTTACTGTGGTAAGAACCTTTTTAATCACCAACAGAACATTGAATATATGTTCATAATTAAAAAACAGTAATCGTATTAGAAACTATTAGTTGTAGAATTGCCTGCTTTCACTAATACATGTTTAGTATTTAAAAAATCGGCTTGACTGGATATACAGGTTACCCATAAAATTTAGAATTTATGTAAAAATAAAGCGCATAACAGAAATCTTAAGCAAAAAAAGGAAAGAAAAAGTATCAAAAATCATATTCAAGCAATAAATTATGTTCAGCAGTAATTGTTAAAAATTGAAAAGGAAAAAAACAGATTAAATAAAAACTATAGAATTCCAAACGATTTTATAAAAAAGTATCTGAAAGAAATTAAGAAAAAAAAATCAAAACATGAAAGAAATTTAAATTAGCCATTAAGAATAGATCGTGAAAGAAATTTTAAAAAAAATAATAATAAACCAATACGACATGTTGAAAGCGGTACAGAAAACTAAAAACTAATCGAGATCATGAAAAAAGTGATCAGGGAAATGAAAAACCCTTATCTCTAAAACAATACCCATAACATTATCGGTAATAAAGATATTGGAAATAAGACACCTTGAAGATTTGAAATTATAAAAAAAATTTTATGAAGAACAACCATTTGTACATTTGCATTACTCACAGAAAATTTAAAATAAACGGAGGATAATAGAAAAAATAAAAATAAAGAATATGATGAACTGATATCAATGAATTAATCCTTGGCTCTATTTATGTTAGCAGTATTCTTAAACCACAATTTGCTATTTTTTCTTTTCTTTAAACATATTTGGGACCGCATTAAACCATGTTTCACTAAATATGAAGGAAATGTAAAGAAAAATAAAGTGTGGAAAGATTTATAATTTCATGTGCTAAGAACAGCTATAACAGAATATATGTACATATATAAAATATATATGTACACAGTAATAATTATTAATCATTTTCATATTATGAAGACATTTTTGTCAATAAAATTAAAAAAAATAAAAGCTATTTGAAAATTTTAGTACTTGCTACAAAGCCTATTTTTCCTAAGAATTTTCAAATTAATTCGTTTCACTGTCAGTTTTATTATCTCCAATAAAAATTACAGTAAATTAAAAGAATATTTGATTTAAATTTCCAAATGCAATTATTAGTGCTGCAAAACTTAAAAGATTAAAAAAAAAAAAACGATTTTTGATAGGGAAATTTTTATGAATAAAATGCCAACTTGTTAAACATATATAAATATCTTGCATAAAAATAGTAAATTGCAAATTTTTAATCACACTATTTTAAAGCAAATCATGTGAAAAATCACAATTGTGATAGGAAATGTTATTGCGGGGGAAAAAAAAAGATATCCATAATAACTTTCAACCTTTCTTAAAATATTTTTCCATATGCTTATAACGACTGCACAAACAAAATATTTTATTATTTGTTAAACAAATAATTTTTAAGAACTATTTTCAAAGTCTTTCAGTTTTATAAAAAGAAAAAAAAAAAAATTTAAATAAGAAAGGTTATTAAAGCTCAAAAAAGAATATACATTTAAATACTGTAATTTTAAACGTTAATCATTTAAATGTTAAATGAATTAAATTTTATGGGGATCACTTAAACATTTTGGAAATGTAAAAATATATTGATGAGACATATCTGCACACCCACACCCACACTCCCTCACACACACACACACACACACACATATATTATATATATATATATATCTTCGGTGATAGTTTTTAATCCAGTGTACAACCAAAATTCTCAAAAATTTCTAATCACAGCCTTATTTTTTTGTTAAATAAAAATTCATTATTTTCTGATAGAGATTCAGAGAAGAAAATAAAATTAACTTCATAATTGCATACATTTGCTTAAATGTTTATGCTTTAGAAATCGCATTTAATATTTTTATTCATTATTTGGTTTTTATTCAATTTATACAAGACGGGCTAATTAAAAAATTTAATGCGGCAAGACGGGTAATTCCACAGGCCCCGGCCCGAGAAGAGAGGCTATGAATACAGGAAAGGTCTGACATTTATTATTACAAAATAAAAGAAAATTTTTTAATTCTATATTTAATAAACTTAAGTTATTAACGTGATAAATTTAAAAAAATTGTATCAAGATTTTGAATGTATTCATTTGTATGAAAAAAAATGTATCACATCTGGTAGTAATAGTAATAGAAATATTTACGCACGTGTAATCCCGATGCTAGGGGCTTCCACGACTTCTGGTTTGTGAATAGGTACTTATAAAATGAAAAGGGGGAAATAGCGCTGCTGCCCATGTGCCACTGGGACATTTTTAAATTCATTTTTTAGGGAATCTATAAAACATTCCAGAGCCCGAAACTTGACTTTGATGCTGTCATCGATATTTTTTCTGATCAGAAACCCAGCAAAAAAGAAATTTTAATACTTGAAGTTTTTACTAAAATAATCGCTTATTTTAATTTAATATCCCTTAAATTAAAAGTTTATAGTATCAAAACAAAAAATAATACGTATTTTAGGTAGGTTTTTTTTTAAAAAAGAAAATATATTGCATTGAGGGGATCCCATTCGAAAATGTACTACTTACCTCAGATGGTATAGTTATGCCACTGACTAAGCGTTCTTTAAATTCATTGTCATTGGTTACTTTGGCACGTAGGAAAGTTTGCAAGTGATTTCATGCGCAAAAATTTTAAATAATTTGAAAGTTAAGTTAAATTTTGCTAGTATCAAAATTTTGTAAAAAATCAGTTTCAGAAATTTTGCTTCTTTAAGTCGTCTGAATTTTCTTCAACTTGCTTAAAATGTGAATATAGTTATACAATTTGAGGAATTATATTAAAACTTTACTTTTTATCACTTTAATTACCTTACATTAAAAAAAAACCAGATACAAATATTTGGAAAAAAACCGAAACAAATATTTAGAGAAAAACCCTTAAATAAATAAATTAATTAAAATAAAAAAATATATTTATTCAGATGCGTATTTTAAAGTCGAAAGTTCCAAAAAATTTTAACTTTAATACTCTTAAAGCATATGTATTTAATTAAAAATTTTAAAACATATGATTCATTTGTGCTTCTTTTTTTTGTTAAGAGCTTATTTTTTTTTTAAAAATTTGCCATGAAAACATGAACGTAGAAATTTTAAAATATTAAAGATAATTTTTTTATTACTATTTTCCTAACAATTTTACTTTTCCATGAAATACCAAAATTCTATATCTAACTTATTAATTGACTAAAATTTTGAACACTTACGTATTATTTTCATTGTTTAAATAAATAAATTTAAAATAAGTCAAAAAGTCATTAAATTAAATTTCATAGTGTGATTAGATAGATATATGCTTTGAGAGCTAAATTAAAATGTAGGGGTGGTTATAATGTTTTGCTCTTGAGTGTATATACACTATGTGGAAGAAAGTGACGGACACGACACTGTAACGACATAAACCCATATTTATTAAAATTAATAGGAGGTAGGGCCTCTTTGGCTGCGATTACAGCTGCAACCCTTCTGGGCATGCTTTCCACTAAATTAGCCATAGTGGCAAGAGGAATTTCCTTCCAAATGTTTAACAGGAAGTTCCATAGTTCAGGCTTGCTTTTGGGAGTGGGGTGCAGGCCCTCAACCGACGGTCCATTCGTTCCAGAGATGTTCAATTGGGTTAAGGTCAGGGCTCTGCGCCGGCCACTCCATGCGTTTAACGTTATTGTTCACATACCAATCAAGAGTCCTCCTTGCAACATGGCATGTTGCGTTGTTGTCTTGATACCAGCAATCATCCATACCGTACGTTGCCCACAAGGTAGGAAGGACATGATTGTCGAGAATATCACAGTATCTATCGGCATTCATCGCACCATCAACATTCACCAGTGGGACAGCCCCATACCAGGAGAAACAGGCCCATACCATCAATCCTCCTCCACCAAACTTTACAGTTGGGACGACCCACTCGGGCAAAAGGCGTTCTCCTGGTAAACGCCATACTCAAACACGTCCATCGGAACGGAAAAGGGTAAATCGTGACTCGTCACTCCAAAGGACGCGTTTCCAGTCATCCAGAGTCCAAGTACAGTGGTCTTTGGCCCATCGAAGGCGCGCTTTCTTGTTGGTTTTCGTAATCAAAGGCTTATGGGCCGCCGAATGTCCAGTGTAACCTAACTTATGGGCCTCGATACGAAGAGTCTTGGTCGAAACGGCCACACCTGTGGCTTGTCTAAACTCAGTAGTGATGTTATCCATGGATGTTTGACGGTTACTTCGAATCTCCCTGCCGAGCACCCGCCGGTCCCTGCTGGTGAGAACAGTAGGTCGTTCACTTCGGGGTTTGTTCTGACAGTGTCCCCTCAGTCTTGTAGCGACACACAACACGTGCTACAGTTGATTTTGAGCAGTTACGGAGAAGGGATATCTCCCTAATTGACACCTTGGCAAGATGCAATCCAACCAACACACCTTTCTCGAACTCAGACAGCTCTTCCCGTGGAGGCATCATGACAAAAAAACAACTCTAGTCGACTCCACAGAGTATTTATAGGATATGGCTGACACGTGATACCTATTATTGCTCATGTGTCAGCTGTATTGTCGACTTTTCTACTTTTCGAGGGGTGTCCCGTCATTTTCTTCCAGATAGTGTATATAATGTGTGGTTTAATATTTGAATGAGCATTGACCTAAAGCAGCGCTTCTCCAACATCAAAATAAAAGTGAGTGGTTGCTATGCATGCAAAATAAACCATCCAGAACTCATGTTTTTCCTGAAATATTGAAAATATGAAATGCATTCTAGATCAACCTTGATAATTGTGCACTTATTATCCTTTTTTTTATTATTAAAATAAACAAATATAAAATCTAAAATTCTAAAATACGTATTAAAAAACTTATGAAACTTAATATATAACCCTACATAATTATATAGATACTTCGTTATAAATGTCACTATATTTATATATTTGGCACTCGGTGCAACAGGTTTCGGGTTCGTGTCCCGACGGTGCCATGGATGTTTGTAATGGTCAGAAATCCACTTTAAACCGTTGATCACGGTCTAATATGAGTGTAGAGCGTTGGTCTGACATCCCCTATTTCGTAAAAAGAGAATATCTCAGTCTCGCAATCTGCTGTCTTTAGATCAAATGTAGGCAGACATGATATATGTATAAATTATTTTATTAAATTATATTTAAATACAGTGACCTGTCCCAAAGTTAAAATAAAAATTCTGTTCCATTTCAAAAAAGATAAAATTGAAAAGCTAAAATAAATAAAAGACGAAAGGGGAAAAATTTTTTTTTCTTAAACAATATATGTAACAATATTCACATTCCACGCATGTATCACTACGCGATGTAAAAGTATTCGTGCGCTTCTATGGTTATCACAAACCCAACAATAGTACTAGACCTTAGAGAGTAAAAGTACTCCCAGAGGAGCCTCCAATCAAATTGCAGTATTTCGGTGACATCATGGAAGGAAAAAAGTGCACTATATTTGGCGATATTCGCGTTTTGAGCTAAATATGATATTGCTTTTACTGTTCGTCGTTCATTTGCATTTTTGTATTAGCGTTTCATTTTTTTTTCATCGTGCTTTACAATGAATACGATTGAACAACAAATAGTCTCGTCAGCTCTCTTCAGCTACCGGTACGACAGTTTCAAGGCAGACCGTGTACAGATGCTTAGGGCACATTGGTCTATATGCTCGGATTCTCGCCGGACTTTCATATGGAGGGCGCCTAGGTACCGTTACCGCCAAGAGAACACCATTGAACAACACCGTTACGGTGGTGCAGGATGGCTCGTTTGGGGAGGCATTATTCTTGGTTCCAGAACTGACCTGCATGTTCAGAGTGTAACGATGACAGGCCACATCTACCGGGATGTCATTCTGGAACAACATCTACGTTTGTTTCGGGGCGCCATGGGTGATGAATTTCTGTTTATGGATGACAGCGCCCGTCCTCACCGTGCAAACATTGTAGACGAATGCCTTCAATTGGAGGATATCACCCGTATGGATTGGCCAGCATACTTCACTGGACTTGAATCCAATAGAGCATGTGTGGGATATGCTTGGCCGACGAATTGCAGCCCCTCCCACCTGTCAACTCTAACTTCGGAGGGCATTGCTTGATGAGTGGTGTAATATTCCCTAAGAACAGATTGATAATTTGATACTCAGCATGCCTAGGCGTTGTAAGGCCTGTATTGCGTCGTCCGGGAGACATACTCCATATTAACCATCATACTAACCATGTTATACTGTTTTTGTAAATAGGTTCTTTTTTGAAATTTGCTCCAGGGAGTAAAAATCGCAATTTTTATTAATTATGCCAAACATATAGCATCTTTTTTGCTCTTTACCTTTTGTTTAATAAATAGACTTTACAAATAAGTCAAATTTGTTTTGCTTCTGTCTCTTTCTTTTGCCTGAACTTCATTATCCTTAATTTATGGACATGATTGTATTATTTATTGAGGCGCATAATTAATCGATATTGTTAGATTTATCTTATTTATTAATTTATTATTGGCTAAGATATTTTTCAGTGTATATATTATTTTAAAAAGCCAATTTAAATATAACTTGCAATGGATTTCAATTAGATTATAAATATGAGTATTCTTACTTAATTGATGTCTATTCTATTAACAATTCTCTCGTTTTCACTGCAAATTACCCAAAAAAATTTATTTAATATTTATTATTAAAATAAAATGTTAAAAAAATGAAATATTGAAAGGATATACACATTTTCTTATTTGTTTCATGCTGCCTATTCATGATTTAAATTTGACAAACAAAAATAATTTTCACCTTCCTCAAACAATTGCAAAAAAAAAATATTGTATTATGTTTTTTTGTGTTAACCATTGATTTTCACAAAATGTTATACAAATATTTAGCCTTGAAATCTATTGAATTTATTTTCTAATTTGTATTACTGCAAGAGTTTGGCTGTTTATATGAAATGAATACATTTTAAGATTCTCCAATTTTGTTTCCTCAATAGTGCTGCATTGAAAAGCAGCCTAAATTGTAATTATACATCCTCTAAATCAAATTAAAATAAATGTGTGGTGCATTAATTTTTAACATCTTTAAATTTGAAAGGTTTAAGTATTTATTTTATTTATTTGCTGAAATACAAAATCTTGTATAATTTAGAATATTTATTATCAAATGTATAAAATGATTTCAATAAAATTTTTTACTATTTTTTTATTTTATTATAACTTAAGGAAAAAATTTCATTTTATTTTTAATATGTTTAAGAAATTTACTACTATAAAATTTAATTATGATATATTTATAGTTAATCATGATCATAGATTTCGAAAAATGATTTGTTGCAGTATCTTTTATAACTTAATAAATACAAAAGAAATTTTTATAAATTTTTATTTTTGAGAATTTAAACAATTCTTTTTCAATTTAAAAAATAACATATTGTTATATTAAGCAAAAAAAAAAAAAATATTGCGTATAAAAACGCCCACAGTGTTAGTTTGAATTATTATTTTAATGATTTTCAGATACTTTTAATTTAATAAAAGGTATTACTTGCATTAAATGAGACTTGAAAATTTTCTTTTAAATGTGTCTCTATAAATTGAAATGACACTTTCTTATTCTGAGAATATTTGCATTAGCAAAATATTCGGGGCGTTTGTTCTTCTGTAATATTAGAGCCATTGCATTGAAAATAGAATAACTCTGTGAGGGTAGAATCTGCTACAATCTTATCATACTTGAATTTAAACTGCAAATTTCCTCTGGCATTCATTCGTCCACAGCACTATTTCCTCCCTCATGGGTATTTTCCATCCCGTATTCCAAATGCCTGTCGACGGTAATGAATAATGCTTTAAAGAAGTGCCACTGCTTGGGCGGGACTACAGAAACACCATTTTCTTACAAAAATAACGTTAAGGTGATATTTGCCCTTTAACAGAAGATATTTTTTTGTTATCACAAAAAGCTTCTTTTATTTAATTGCATTCACTTTTTGGCCTCACGGAAATGTGCTTGCAAAGATACATTTTGTTTTGAATGTTAGCTTATAAATTTCTCGTACTGTAACACAGTATTTTACAACTACTATAACACCCATTGTTTTTTGAAGAGATAATTTAAAATTCAGTAAAGTCGTTAGCATTAAAAACTTGTTAAAAAGAAACGTCATAATGTATGTGATACTTTCTTATAATATTAAATAATAACAAAATAAATTAAATTCAATAATTTTAAACTTGTGCTTTCAAAATCTTTCACTGTTTTATGTTGAGTGACAAACATTTAACTATGTTGACATAATATTGAACAAGACAACGTGATTCTTACATTAGGTATCTAATAGATTAAAATTGTTTTCTGTATTGCTATTGTTGAATATACGTTTTCACAAAAAATCTTTGTAAGTAAAGTTGACTGCATTTGCCGCTTCACAAGATAAAGACAGGCTTCTCTCTAGAAACATAATATTTTTCAAAATCTCGATTTAAATTGTAATCTCATCAAATCAGCATAGTAAAAAGGCTTATTAGGGAAAAAAAAATTGTTATTGCTGTTCTTAAACATTTAATGCTTCTATCAACGAAATAGGCAGTAAATTAATATTGTTATTTAATACGATAATTTTGTATTTGACCAGTTTTATAAAAAATTTATAATAAGTAATGATTTATTGATTAAATAAAATATTTTAATGAATACAAATAAATAATATTTTATAGGTAAAAATCGTTTCCTAAAATTGATAAACTGATAACTACGTAATGGGAAATTTTATTTAATCTTTCTAAAGTGCATTTCTTCATAGGCCAAATTTAAGTAAGTATATGTAATCAATACTAGGAGAATGAATAGCAAGATAAAACAACTTAATCATGGCATGACGATCAATTATGAAAAAGTTCATTATTGTATTTTAAATGTTTAGTGATATGTAGCAAATTTTTTTAAGCATTGTTTATATAAAAATCTGAATGTCTTCCTTTTGAAAGATTTTTAAATAATAAATCCTTGAAAATACCACAATTACAAACAACCGAAGCTAACGAGCTGAAAGTTCTCTGCTGACATGGAAGTTAATAAAATTGTCATTTGAGTAGAATTTATTGTTAATTAGAGATACTCTTTTGCGAAAACGTGAACTTTCTGAAGTAGATGTGGTAGTGGAGGAAACTACAAATATGGATGTGACCATTTGAGAGTTTAATCAGTATGAAATCAATTTTTCTCAATAAAGAAATCTCATGAAAATGCAGTGAATAGACGAATACTTTTTTAAAAAGTCGGACCAAATGATATGCAGAAGATTTTCTAGATGTTTCAAAACAAAAATCTTGCAAAACCACTTTTAAATCAAATTCAGTCATTCATCGAGAGAGATTTTAGGGAGCAGAATTATCTTCTATTATTAGGAACTTTGAAACAGATTCATTTTAAATGCTTATTTCAGTCAAAGTTTTTGTAATCATTGGTTTTTCTAGCATTTCTCAGTTCCATCGAAATCAAAGTGAAAATAATTTCAATAAATATTTTCTTGAACTACTTTGGAATTTTTCGTGCTTTTTAGATTAAGCATATTAAGTGAAACAAATTGGTAACCATTTTTTGTTTCTGAGCTTGCTCTTTCGGAGTACTCTCTCAAAAATTTGTCAAAATGGCCATAAGATTTATTATATGTGATAATTAAATTATAAATAACATGATATTAAATTACAGTTAAATGACAAATATATCAAATAACTTTCATATTTCATTGCGATTTCAAAATTGATTGTTTGGAAAAAATAGAAACTATAGCAAAATGTAATTTAGTAAATTGAAAAAAATTAAAGTACCTTTCTATACATTCCTTTTGTACATTTGTACAATTTTGCACATTAAATAAAAAGTACAAAAATTTCTAATTGAAAATTATATCTATTATAAATTTTCTATTATATTATATATAAAATATTCTATAATATCCTATTCTATATTTATATTTTAAAAAATTATATTATATTCTAGTCTCATAAGAAAATTAAAATTCATTATGCAAATTAAAACAACAGGTTCCCTATGTGACATCCGTTTGCTTGCACATAACATTTGTAGATTCAGACTTATAATAGCAATTATATATTATTTGGTCTTATCTTATTATAAAATTTTGTCAGTAAATTTGAAGATAAATTTTAGTTAGATTGTATTTATTCCAGAATTTCTTAAACTCACATTATAAATTATGTTTATTTATTACTGACAAATTAAATAATTTTAATCATAAATTAATAGACAAATCTTACTTTATTATACGTCAGGTTGTCTTGATAAAAAAAATTACTTTATTTCTAATTGTTTTTACAAAAATTTCGTATGAAATTTTGATTTTTAAAAATCAATCTCTATAATAAAAGAGCAGTTCTGCTTATAAAAATTAGAGTAATAAATTGTTCGTACATTGTGCATGTTAATGAACGTCATATGTAAAATTAGTTTCAGAAAACTAATTATTATTATTATTATTATTAGTAGTAGTAGTAGTAGTATCATTATCGCTTCATGCATAAAAACTTTTCAAACTTATTAATCTTATTATACTAAATTATTTACTATAATACATTAGTAAAAATAAATGATGATTAATTATAGAGTAAAAAAAAAAAACACTTTATAAAAAATAATTATTCTCAGAATAATTTTCTTGAATTCCGAATGCGCCTTTATTATAATAAATTAGAATGTGCAATTCTTCGAATAAAGTTTTTAAAATAGTGAATTTCATCCTTTTTGAAGTTGACTTCTTGGTCATCTGTTCTGGCCGTATACTTCAATTGGTTGAGAATAAATTATAATTTGAGTGTTTAGGTCTTTCTGTTGGAAATTTTCAAAAATATCTCAATAATGAGTTTAAATGACATTTTTATTCATCTTCGAGTGAATCAAAAATATGTACTTAAGCATTGCGGCGTCATTGTAGAATATTTTTGATTTTTTTATCCGAAAATGCTCCTTTTCCATGAATAACGAAGAATAATTTATTGTGAATTAAATAAAGACTGCCTGCCGTTGCTGGGCAAGTTTCGCTCTAATTGTTTAAACATATTCTTCGAAGCAATTTAATAAAATTCCATTAAAAGTGAACTTATATAAAATTTTCAGCATTTAATTTCAGTGAATATTCATGTAAAATTTCAAAAACTGCTGTTCGAAATTTTTTTAATGTTATTGTTAATTCCATTTAGGCATTAGTAAATATGAATTTCTAGTCAACAATTTTTAAACTATATTTTGTTCAATATTAAAACATATATGCTTTTAAAATTAATTTAATAAAAATTATAAAAATAATTAATTAATTCTTCTAATCTGTCAATATGATTCATCAATCAGGTAATTTTTAACATTACATCATTTTTGATTTTGAAATCTGCAATGCTATTTGAAAAGACATATTTATAAAGAAATAGCATAATTTGTAATGCGTTAATTTTAATAATCAATTATCTCTTCAATAAAGCCACAATAATTAAGTGATTCTAAAGTATTAAACAAAAGGAGAAATTTGTTGAAATTCAACAGATATCGCAGACTTACTTTAGTAGATGAATTTTATTTCTTATTCAATTTTATTGTACACAATAACTTTCTTACTATAGATTTTAATCGATAGTAAAAAAAGAACATTATACAATTAGATAATACATATTATTATATCAATATATAGCAGGAAAATAATAACATTATACAATAGAGTTTCAATGTAAATTGATCTTTGAATTTTAACTATAAAAAATATTAACAAAATAAATTTTATATTTATTAGTAGAGACTAAACTCTGGTTTTATAACAAAACGTCGGAATTTGACGACGAATGAAAAAAAAGGTCATGATTAGAATTAGAAGGGTTTGTTGGGGGAAAGTAAAAAAAAAGGAATAAAGAAAAATTAATATAGCTTATAGTTTTTCCCCACTTTCGACTTCACTCTTTTTTGAATTGAAAAAAGAACTATTCTGTCATCATTAATTCAGAAAAATACAATGCACAATTAACCAAGATATTCTGTCGAATGTTTTCAATTAATTCAGAATTCTACGTCACTGTATAATGAGTTTTTAAATATTCATAAAAAGATCTTACCCCCACTTTTTACGGTCATATATTTCTTCTAGAACATATGCAATTTTAAATTTTTGCATACTATTTTCAAAAATGACTTTACAATCAAATTGCATTATCGGAATTTTTGAATTAAGATATTAAAAAAGATTATATTACTATGTGCTTTTAAAAAGTGACTTTTTAACCTTTCTTTAATCCCTGAGCTTAAGTAAAAAAATTTAATTTAAAATCGAAAAATTATCACGGCCAATCATCCATACACTTTGTGAAAACGAAGTACCTACTATAACAATACAAAATCATTTTCCCTTTGATCGTTGGCTTGCTTAACATCATGATTCCTATTGTGAAATATTTGATTTAGATTAAGACTAGAAAATCTTTTTACAAAACAAAAAAATAATTATAATATTAAGTTTAAGGAAACAAAAAATGCTTTTAAAAACTGTTAATTAAATTACCCAATTTTTTTTCTGCACTGAAAATATATCCTAAAGACTACTGTAAATTAAATGAATTTTCAGAAATAAAGCCTTTGTCTTGTGTATTTGCATTATTAAAATATTCAGGAGAATTATTATATTATAAATTTATTTTAAATTACATAAATAAAAAGGTTTTCATAATTCATTTTGCAAATACCTTACTCTTTTATTATTATTACTTTTCATAAAACGCATTCTTTTCTCCCTTCATAGCAAGATAATTAAAATAGATTGTGTTTTCGTCATATTTCTTTTCCCTTTCTACACCATGTCCATAAATTAAGGATAATTCAGAATAACACAGAAATTGAATTTCAAAATAAAAATTTCCCCTGTAGAATTATTTCACTACACATCTTGAAGAAGAATATGCAAATTAGCAGGAAACCACTCAGATGGCGCGGATAGTACGTCACAATGACGAGTGTAAGAGAGAGGGGTCACATCTATCGGGATGTGGCCCTGGAACAACATGTACGCGTTTGTTTCGGGGCGCCATGGGTGCTGAATCCTGTTTATAGGTGACAATGCCTGTCCTACTGAGCAAACATTGTAGACGAATGCCTTCAATTGAGGATATCACCCGTATGGATTGGCCAGCATACTCACCGGACTTGAATCCAATAGAGCATGTGTGGGATATGCTTGCGAAGAATTGCAGCCCGTCAACCCTCCCCCGCTGTCAACCGAACTGAGGGCATTGCTGATGAGTGGTGTAAAGTTATTCTCCAAGATCAGATTGATAATTTGATACCTGCCATGCCTAGGCGTTGTGGAGTCTGTATTTGCATCGTCCGGGAGACATACTCCATATAAACCATCATACTAACCATGTTATACTGTTTTTTGTAAATAGGTTCTTTGAAATTTGCTCCAGGAGTCAAAATCGCAATTTTAATTAATTATGTCAAACATATAGCATATTTTGCTCTCTTACCTTTTGTTTAATAAATAGACTTTTAGTCAAATTTGTTTTGCTTCTGTCTCTCTTTCTTTGCCTCAACTTCATTATCCTTAATTTATGGGCATGAGTGTAATTTACGATATGTAATGTTGTAAAATTTCTAAGACCAGTTCAAAAATAATCATCATGTTTCCTTCTTAAATGTATTTAATAAGAAAATAAAAATAATAAATTAATGTATTAAAATATCTTTATAATTCTTTGTTGCAAAATCACGTTGATTAATTCCATTGGGCTTCAAATTTATTTCAGTAGAAACCAAATTCTGGGCCCGTTAAGACATAGATTTGAATAATTAACTGAATTTGAGTTATTGTTGGACTATAATCAACCGATATATTGGGACCTTGAAAAGCCTCTTTTATGAATATAAACAACTGATCCATGAAAGATAAATACAAGTATTTTTATTAAAACTAAAGAAGTTGCATTCACTTCCTACACAGAGATTTTTACAAAGTTCCCATTAAGATAGAACATATGTGTATTTCAAATTTGAAAAAAAAAAATTATAAACATATTGATATGAACTAGTTATTCTGCTAAAATGCTTGACGATAAAATTACTTGGATGTTTCAAGTTAGTGCTTCAAATTAACACTGGTTAAGGATCTTATTTTTAAAAATCATTGTATTTACAGCATATTTTCACACATTTACTGAATTTTTTTGAAACTGCAGTCAGATTGTCATTAAATCTGGTAAGCTTTATGTTTATTATTTACTAACTAGAAATTTGATTGCTTATTAACAAAGCGCAAATGAATGTAATGATCGCAATTTGGGATGTATTAAAAAAAATATATATTTATCATATTATAACAAACACATGAAAAAAAAAAAAATAGTCATATATGGGTTTAAAAAGTTTTTTGAAAAATTCTGAAAATGAAAATCTATTGCAATCTATAGAAACAATAATTAGTATGTAATAAGCGATAAATTTGTGACTTATAGAATTAGCACTTAAATAGCTTTGTAGAAAATTATATTTTTGAAAGGTTGAAGCACTGGAAAGCGATAGATCTCCAGGAGGCAAAATAGTTCTTTTTAAAACATACTTTATTGCTATAAGCAACCATCTTCTTTGATTCTCGATGTAGAGTAGCAAAGCAGAAAGTCATTCCCATTTTCTTATAAAGAAATCAATGAAGGACAATTCTTAACTAACCTGAACAGGATGAGAATGCAGAAATAAACTCATCTAGACAAAATAAATGTAAAACAAGCAATATAAAAAATTGTAAGTCAAATTCTACTTTTTTTTTCTTATATTGCAGAAAGTCCTTTATAAATAATTTTGTTTCACATTTTTTTAAGTTAGAAAGTTCTCTCTCTCCTTCACACACTTTCTCTCTCCCATACACACTTTCCATCTATCTGACTAATGTATTCAAATGTTTCATTTTCCATTTTGTTCCCTCCTTGACTCAGACTAGAAAACAGATTGAAAAAAAAGAATCTGAAAAAGAACATTTTTTTCAGCGATCTACAGGCTTCGCCACTGACGGTATTTATTCCTAAACTTATATCCTGCTAAATATCTTATATAAGAGAAATTTTTCTCTCCCAATAAAACTAAAATTAATTAATTAAATTTAATTAATGAATTAATTAAATTTAATTAAAAACTGTATTAACATCAAAAACTGTATTGAAAAAACTGTAAAACATCAAGTGTCATCCACTACAAGTTTAAAAAAAAAATGTATTTGACGTGAGTGGATAAATAAAAAAGTATTTTACTAGAGATTGAAAATTTGAACACGATATATAGGGATATAGGAGAGTATGAACTACTAGAAGGAATTGAAAAAGACTAAACGAAGAAAAATAAATATCCTCTACTCTATAACCACAAGAAGAGTTATTTAATTGGAAGAAAGAATATATTTGATGATATGATTTATGAAGAAACACTTGAGAAACGAAGACAAATAGTAGAATTTTTTTTGTTAGAAAAAAAAAGGAAAAAAAAAATTACAAAAAAAAAAAAAAAGGTACGCAGTATTGCTAAGTTTGTACAAAAATGCTTTGAAAGTAATTCTTCTTGAATGTTATGGATATGTCAAAATGTATTCTCACCACTTGACGTTAATGGCATATTATAATGAATCCTCACACACGATCCTGTCTTTTATTGCTTTTATTAAATGCCGTATATTTACTTTGATATGTTCAACAAGAAAAATAATGCAATTTAAATGAAAAAATTCTAAATAATAATTCAAATAAAATTCGTTATACTTTTTTTAAAATTCAGTCTTAAAAACAGTTTAAAAGAAATTTTTCTTTTTTTCTTCTGAATAAATGTTACAATTTATCTGTGCTTTAAAATAGCATTTTCTTATTTTGTTATAATTTTGTTTAAAAACATTTATTTCATAAAAATGGGTCTGAAGAGAGACAAGTTAAATAATAGTTATTAATTTATCAAATGGTTCTGAAGAGAGAAAGAATTTTCATGGAAATTTGTTGAGTATTTGTTTCTATAAGTTATTCGCTTAACCTCACCAGCATGGAGAAAATATTTTCTAATTAAAAAATTCACATGCGAGTCTCCTTTTTAAAAGAATTTTGACAACACTATTCATTGCGTATTACATGAGGAAGGCGTTACATTTACACTAATTGATATAAAATCTAATATAATATTACCCTATAAGAAGATATTGTTATGTTTGTATTAACATTTCGTATAATTATTAAAAAATATACCACTGAGATTTTTTTTTTTTTAATTTCTCATATTTTTATCTGGTGCTTAGCCAAATATCTCAAAAACATTTTACTTATTGCTTTCTAATTAAATACAAGCTATAATTACTAAAATTAAAGCATTTCTCAATAATATTGATGTTTAATTGAAAAATATGAAGATTGAAATTATGTGATAGATTTAATCAGTGATAGAGAGTGAACCAAAAATTTTCAACTTCTGAGTCTCATTTTTTAATCGTTTTTTCTGACTCGTTTCCATAATTTTATGTACTAGGATCATTACGAAAAATTTAGAAGATTTTTGTAAAATAAATTAAATGAATTTTCCTGAACTCATATTACTATAAAATAGATTTTTTTTTTTATCATAAAAATTTTAAATTTGTTTACAAAAATACATATATTATATAAAAATGTAACAGTTCCTATAATATACTCTATGTAGATATATACATAGATACTATATATTAAATACTACATATTAAATTTTATTTTCTTAATAACATAGATTCTGTTTCTTTGTTCATCCAAGATAGTTTTTCATGAAAGCCTCTGTGCTGAGAAAATCCTTCAAAATAACTTGATTTATTATTAAAGAATAAAATTATTTCCTTTCATTTAATTTTAATTGAAAAAATATAGAAGATTTTATTCTTTAACTCCTCGTAGGACACCGTAATTCTGTTATTCATAAAAAGAATAATAATGTTATTATTCAAAAATAAAATGATGTTATTATTATAAAAATAAAATAATGCTTTATTAAATGGAAAAATTAATTCAGTCCTAAGAAATTTTCATAACCGAATATATCAAAATCAAATTTTCTCTTCCAACTGCTTATGAGGACAATTTCTAGAAATGTGAGGAACCATCTTTATAAAAGAGTTGGGCATAGAATTTAACTAAATTTGGTATCCTTCAGAAATATTGCAGTCCGATTCCGACTCGAGACCCCTGATTGAAAGCTGTGCACTTAAAATTCTCTCGAATATTAATTTTTAATTTTAATTTATGTTTTTTAACATCAAAACATACCAAATTAAAATATACCATGGTGTTTAAATTTGGAAATTTTTTGGGGATTATTTTACAGTTAATATCAAATGGAAATTTCAGCATAGTGCTTAAGAGCTCTTTGTTGAAAAAAATTAATCTTAAAATCTTAACTAATTAATCTAAAATTTACTATACTACTAGAGTTAAAAATGTATTATATGTCACTTTAAAATTACAAGCAAACAAGAAACATTGTTTAAATTGCTAGTTTAATATTTTATTAATTTTCAGGATCAGCTATTCTTCTTGAGCTGCTTCAGAGATATTGACAACATGCTGGGATCTGACATACTAAGGATCGTCTCTGAAAAATTGTAAATGTAATTTAGTACACATAGAAAATAATATACATAAAAGTAAATTTAATATACGCTAATCTATATATACGTATACAAATGTGCGTATGAGTATTATTGGTGTATAAATAAAAATATGTAAATGCATATATG